>JANAVB010009596.1:33440297-33642353 GCA_029216955.1 Iris pallida | reverse complement strand
CCCTTTAACCCCTATAAACCCCCCCCCCCCCCATATATATATATATATATATGTTATATATAGATATATATATATATATATGTATATATATAGATAGAAATTAGATAGTTAGAAGAGGAATTAGAGGAAGGAATTAGAGGAAGAAGTTATAAGAAGAAGAGGGAGAATAAGAAGAAGACTAAGAAGTTAGAAGTTAGAAGTTAGAAGTAGAAGTTAGAAATAAGAAGAAGACTAAGAAGTTAGAAGTTAGAAGTTAGAAGTAGAAGTTAGAAATAAGAAGAAGATAGAAGAAGAAGGAAGAATAAGAGAAGTTAGAAGAAGAAAGATTAGAAGAAGTTAGGAGAATAGGAAGGAGTTAGAAGTTAGAAAGTTGAAGAAGAATAGGAAGAAGAAATTAGAGAAGAATTAGAGTAAGAACTAGAGGGGATAATAGAGGAAGTCGAGTTAGAGAGTGAAATCGAGCTCCGAGTATCGGAACGCGACGAAACTTGACGTAGGCTTAGAATACGTGAATTAGATTTTGCGGGTAGGCTCCCGAGTTGAAATCGAGGTTGTAGGGCGCCGGTATCGCACCGTACTATTGCGTATCTTGAAATATTCAAGATATCGGCAATGGGCCGTAAGATGTACTAAACGTCCACTTTACCTAGGTATCTTGGTAGGTAACATATGTATAGGTTAGTATCCTACTACCCTAGGGAGCTCAGGTCAAAATAACAAGCGTAGGTAGGCTAACTAGGTTTCCACCTAGGCTAGAAATTTACCTTAGAAAAGGTAAATTAGGAAATTGGCCTACGGCCAAGATTTGAGTTTCGAAGTCCAAGATGGACTTGGATATGGGTTGTAGAGGTAGGTAATGATTAGAAATAGTCGTCTAGACCTAGTCTTGACCCCGGTTGACCACGGTTGACTTTTAGACCAAAAGTCAACTATGGGTCAACACTTTATCCAATTTAGTCCCAAATTCCATTAGACTTGAGTAGTTGACCAAAAGTCAACTATTAGTCACCATTGACCTAGGATTGACCTAGGGTTGACCAGAGTTGACTGGAGTTGACCAGAGTTGACCAGTTGACCAAAAGTTAACTATAAGTCAACCGTTGACTCAAATCGACCTAGATTAATTCCGTTTGACTTGCATTGACCCAGTATGACCTAGCTAGACCTAATATGACTTAGGTTGACCTCGTACAGTCTAGTTTGATGTGTCTTGACCTAGAATGACTTAAATAGGGTTTAAATTGATTTGACTTTACTTTCTAAACAGAGTATTGATACGTCTTGTTCTCTATAGGTCCTCGAGACGCTGTATTTGCTCCAGCTGACATATCATACCATATTACAGGCGAGTACATTCTCTGATACTTTTCCAATTTACGATGATTGTTATAATTCATGTAATTAGTGTAGATATGCATGTTCTCGACACATTGGTCACACGGATTGGTATTCATGGATCCCGACATGAGATGTTATTTCTCGTTATCTTGGTATATCTTGTGCAAGCTCCCTTGTAGTTCTTATGCAGTATATGGACACCGATTCTCGAGAAGACTTGCTCCCTTCTCGTAGAATCCCGTGTCATAACGTGTCTTGCTTGGATCCACTCTACCAGTCGGGGACGGGGAGCACTAGTCTAGATATGTGGTCATTATCCGCCTTATTTATTCTTGTAGACCTTGAATAATACCAATCCTACACTCCACGTAGGATTGGTGGATCAGTAGACCTTGTGCAGACCCAAGCCGGCCACATATTGTAGCTAGTACTCACACACCTAGATATATGATTCTTGATTCTTGTACATGCCATGATCAGTTTACTTGCCTTGTTCTAGCTCTAGTTTTACAGCCTACCTTGCCATGATACTCACATGTACATTCCATAATTTTCTTGTATATACTCTCTATTTACTGTCTTATAGCTTTTGTCATATCTTGTGAACTGTTGTTAGTAGATTGTACTCGTTCCATCCTGACAGGATATGTTGACAAATATTACAGATGCTGACGAGGGAGATTATTGTACCTACTACGGTCCGGATGACGTAGTGGGCATAGACTTGGAGACGTTGGTCCAGCAGGGCTTAGCTCCGCCTGATGAGACTTTACCACTTGCTTAGTTAGAGTAGGTCTTTTGTACTGGACCTTGTCTCCAGCTACTTTTGAGACTGTTATTATTATGGATTGTATTTAGAGACTTGGACTTGTATATATACTTGTGTTGGACTTGACAGGTTATTATTTTATCGTCTTGTTGTCTTTATCTTTCAGTCTTTACTTTATCATCTTAGAGTTGTGATTGAGCACTCATATATATTCATTGCTTGTCCTCCGTTCGGAGTTGACCATATTCTCGACAGGTTTGATATATATATAAACTGTTTAGAGTAGAAAACCTACAGCGTTCTACGTCGTTTTTACGGTGAGGGCTGGGCGTTGTCACGTACACATGCCCTTATAGCGGGTACGGGTCGTGACAGTTGTCGAAGGATACATGTCATTATTTTTTCATCGATAGCATTGCGAAGAGTGAAGCATCACCGGTCATGTGCCGTGAGCAACCGCTATCGAGGATCCACTTGCTTTTAGCATGTGACGGAGGGTTCACCTACAACACAAGTTGAAGATGAAGACTTTGGTACCAAAGAATGTTTGGGTCCTCGATTGTTAGTTTTAGGAACCCATTTAAACATTCTCATATCAACATGTTTTCTCATTTGACAATAGTAAGTGTCACGACCCGCACCCTAGAGTTAGGGCATGAGAACGTAACGACACCCAGCCTATGCCGCAGTGTCGGCGGTAGAACGCTGTCCTAGGTCACAACATCTAACAATATAAAGCTAAGCAGTTTATACTCCCCGAATGGGGGTGACATAGCAGATACAAATTCAATCACATCTAAGGTAGAGCATGATAAGGATAGATAAAACATAAAATCCAAAATAAATACAGGAGATAGAAGTCTGAGTGTCTAAGATACATGAACCCAGAAGTACATCTCAAAACTCAAATAAAGATACAGTAATCCACAAAGTAAATACAACTCTAGACAAAATAAAATAACTATCTAAACAACCTCTAATGTGTCTCCTCTAGGCTAGCAGGCACCTCCAGGCTATCTGTAAAATTTATCAACAGGTCCAGTCAGGACTGGAGCGAGCACAGTACATCTCAACAGATCATAGCAGGTTAGAAAACATATAACATGCAGTAAAGTAAGATACAGGTACTGAGGAAAAGCAGTATGTAAACAGGAAGAGCTGTAATAGAAATATCTACTATACATAGAGAACTAGCAGTGACTAGTGAGTCAGAGTACAACATGAACATGTAAATGGCCTGGGATGATTCAATGAAAACACTACGGAATGATTCAATGAAGATACTACTGGTGTATTATTCACATATCCACTTCTACTCCCCCGTACCCCCAATCAATACACAAGGATCCAGCCAGGTTATGTTATATGATTCCATGCAAGGTCCGCGAAGGGTGATACATGGATGTCCCATAAATGGGGAGTCTGGGGGTTACCCAACTGTGTAAGATTCAAGAGACTCTGTGATCATGAGGGTACATGTCACAAGTAATCAAGTGAACCAAGAAGCATATTGATACGCCATGTAAGTGAAACGCACAGAACACGTAGTACCCGATGCTCCCTAAGGATAACATCTCAAGAAAGGATCCATATAGTACCAATCCGTGTGACCATCGTGACAGTACAAGTAAAGTAATCTACTACAGGAAATAATTCTAAGCAGGATATGAAATGATCAAAGAATGTACTCGCCTCGATAACCTGAACAGCTGATAAGTATAGGGGGGTCCCACTGAAGCCACAGAGTCCTATTTAAAGCAACACAGGTTACAAGCGGTTTCAAGTTGTAATAAATGAATCTCTATAATCAATCTACATTATTCTAGGTTCTTCTAAGTCAAAACAACTCTAGGTCGACTCCGGTCAATAATCTAGTCAAACTAAGTCAAGTGTTGACTTACAGTTGACTTTGGGTCAACTGGTCAACTCTGGTCAAACAGGGTCAATTCTAGTCTAATATAAAGTGTACTTCGTAATTTGTACGTCGAAACTTACGACACGCAAATTGAGATAAGAGATTATCGGTAAGGTTGATAATCTTATTATAGTGATCCACGTGTCCAACTTGTCAATTTCAGCGATGTGAGATCACTGGAATTGGCTGATCTCAGTTTCGTTGTACTAATCCCGAAATACGAACATTATGTGAATTAATTATTAACTAATTATAAAAAGGTTAAACTCAGAGAAATTATCAACAAATATTGTCGGACGATGAAATGAACATCGCCAACGTGTCCAGAATGGTCAAATTAGCCTAGGATAGCCTACCCAACGGTCCAATTTGGACACAAGGGCAAAAAGGTAATTTTGGGTCAAAACGGTGTCCGTGTCGAAGCCATTTTACACCGAAAAACGTGCAAGAAAATAAGTCTATAAAATATAACAAATTATATGTCCACAAAACCAAAATGTCGATACGAACCCAACGGTATCTCCAGAATTGTATTACGTTGACCCGATCTTATTTTGGCCCGTTGACCAGAACTTGGAATTCCGGTTTGCACGAAAATGCGTGCCGGAGCCAAAGTTCTCAAAACTCAGCAAACTACCTGTCAACGAGTCCAGAATAATGATACGAACTCAACGGTATATCCGAAATTGGATTCCGATGAGCCGATCTCAAAATGACCCGTTGACCCAGATATTGGTATCCGACTTGCACCGAAATACGTGCCGGACCTAATGTCCACCAAAACCTAGCAAATTATATATCAGTGAGTCCAAAATGACGATACGAACTCAACGGTATATCCGGAATTGGATTCTGATGAGCCGGCATCAAAAAGTCCCGTTGACCCAGAATGTAGGACCCACTTTGCACCGAAAAACGTGCCAGGGCCCACGTTCTCCAAATCTAACAAATTTTATATGAAAACATGCCAGAACGATGCCACAAGTCTAATGGTGGTGTCAGAAATGAAATCTGGAGTCCCATGTTCAAAAATAGAATTTTACAAGTTGGAAATTACGAATTCGGACGGCCAACTTTGGCGTCGAATTCAACCAATCAAACAAGCTCACAATGAAACGAAACTGGAAGGGTAGCAAGAGGGTTATACCAGCTTCGCACCGGAACTGGTAGCATGCCAAACGGAGCTGCGGTGGAGGAGATACAAGCTAACGAAGTTGGCCCCGCAAAACTGTCCAAATTTAATACAATTTAAACGGTCAACTTGGTGGCCGGTTTTGATGTATCAAACGATAAAATTAACGGACGAAAATTGACATGAGCGAAGGTGGATATACCGAGATTGCGACGGAGTGAAGAGATCACCGATCCAACGGTCGAATCTCCGGGAAAACATGCACGAAGTGGCTGCGACGGAGCGCAAATTCTGAATTCCGAACTCGCGCGCGCCGACGGGATCTCGTTCAAAACGCACAAATCGCCTCGACGGCGCATCCCGGAGGACATTGGCCGCCATGGGGCCTACCCCATGGGTGCTCCCGGAAACGTGGGGGTCGACTTGGCCGACCACGACGGCGGAGACGCCGGCGGTGGCCGCCTGAACGTGCGCGCCAACTTTGGTGCTGCTGCTGCGATGTGCGCTGTTGCGCTGTTGCGCTCGCGGTGGCCTGGCGACACATGGGCGGCGGAGAAGGTGGTGATGGTGGTCGGGGCTGTGACGTGGTGGTGGTCGCGGGATGGATCGAAGTGGATGGACGGATGAATGTGGTGGTGGTGTGGTTATTTAAGAGTGGTGGTCGGGGTGGTTCAGGGAAGGGGGGAGGCTGGACTGGGTGGGCGGCCAGCTGGTGGTGGTCGCCATGGCTGGGCTCGGCCATGGCTGAGTTCGGGAAGGGGTGGTGATGGCTTGGTTAAGGAGGAGGAAAAGGAGGAAATGAATGAGGAATGAAGGAGGAGGAGGTGGAGTTGTCGACGGCCATGGCCGGAGTAGGGGTCGGCCAAGCTCGGCCATGGGGTGAGGAGAGAAAGAGGCCATGGTGGTGTCGGGTTGATGAAGGGGGGGAGGTGATGAATATTGCTGCTGTGGTGTTGTAGCTTGAGTTGTTTTGTGTAGTAATAGAGAATAGTTATTAGGAGAGAGAAAGAGAGGATAAGAGAGAGAGAAAGGTATCCTCCCTAGAAATTAGGGCCGGCCACATAGCCAGGAGATGTTGGGGGAGTTGGTTTGTAGGAATGAAGGGATGTGATTTAATTAGTTTATCCAAAGGCTAGGAATTAATATGTAGGGAATATCATTCCTAGGGACAAAAATCAAAATTAGAATTTCCAATAAATATTGAAATAGGTAATAGGGTATTAAATATTATTTTGGACACGAAAAAATAAGGGTGTCCCGATGGAGGGCAACATGGAGCTGGACTGGATTCGGTGGAGCCGGATTAGATCAAAACTGGACATTGTGCGAAAATCGAATTAAAATTAGACGTTAATGATCATGAGCGAATAAGTAGCACATGGGGATTCCAATAAATGGGACACAAGTGGCGGACGGGTAGTAGGCTCAATGTGGGCCATGTCCTTAATTGGGGCTGACAGGTTTTGGTCGACAGGGGACCCATAAATCAAGTTGGAAAATGAATGTGACGCCGTGGAGTGAAATAAAATCGGGTCACGTGTCAGGAAAGTTGTGCGAATCAAATGGAGCTCAAAATGACGTATCTGAGTGGGACACAAAGGTCATGGATGACGAGCGTCTCGAGTAGATCATCAATAAGGAGTTGGTTTCAAGAAACTGACTGGTCTTGCGCTCCCAATTTAAATGTCATGGTAACGCGCAGAAAAGGATCAAGGAAAAGAGTAGGAAAATAAATAACAATCAAATGGTCTAAACCGACCCAAAGTTCAGCGAAGCAGAAAGAGCACAAGGGAACAAGTTTGGATGGGACACTATATACCGTCATGAAGGTAATCCTGTCCACTCCAAAACTCATGAAGAAGATTTCCAGAGTTGAACATCCCTGATACTCCAAATATCAATGGCATGAAAAAGTACACTTACAGATAATTAAATAGAATAAAATATTTATCAAAACCAAATAATCAGAAAAACAAAATAAAATAAAAAAAATTCAACCCGAAATTCAGGGTGCTCACATCCTACCCACCTTATAAAAATTTCGTCCTCGAAATTAAAATGTCTATACACCCTCTAGGTCAAACCCCCACAGTAAAAGTCCCATAACTTAAATAAAACATACCATCAAAAAAACGGCATACAGGGTCATGGCATACGGTGACAGTGAAGTCTCATCTAGGTATACTAGTCATGCTAACCGGAAGGGTCATAGGGTATCAAAACACACAAGCAATCTAGGGTGCTGAACGAAAAAGTTACAGAAATAACAAATCATCAAAACTGTAAGGCGGTCTACCATCCTATATGAAACTGGTACTCATCAAAAAAATAAAATAAAGGTAACTACCAATTATCTGAAAAATACTATTCCAGGAAAAATCAAATCATTAGTTAAGGAATGAAAGTCAATTGCGTTGAAATTCAATTACAATATATATAAAATATTTAGTCTCGATACGATCTAAGTTGATCAAATTGGAAAAATCAAGATTTAGGCAATATGGAGGACAGGTTCAACAAAGTCTGAGATCGAGCATACAAGAATAGAGATTCAGGTCACAATCAAAATTAAGTACAACCCCAGATATAATTATGATAAGAAAAGATAATCGAAGTCGATTTGGTCGTGATTAAGGAAACTAGGATTCAATGATATTGAAAAACCCCTTTTTGGAAAACAAGGAAAGATTTCATACGAAGGTCAGTTAATCATCTCTCTCTAACATTATCAGTTTACCATTTGCTAATCATATTTTCTCACAAATCCCAATATAAAATCAACCGTTATATGTCTACCCTCAAAGAAAATTTATAATCTTCAGTCATCTAAACTTTTACCATGATCACCATAGACAAAATTTTAAACTTCTAAAAATATTTTCCCCGAAACATACCCGTCTTATTTAGGAGTCAACACTTATTCATTTAATCTAATTTTCAATTTCCTTCACCTCGTCCTAATTTAGATCCGAAACCTTTAAATCCAGTTTATGAAATCCTCGAACTTGTTTAAATCGAGTCTCATATTTACTCAGTTCCAATACCACTATGCCATACCAATTTATTCTCGTTTATAAATCACCATTCATATTCCTTCAACGTTTATCTTCAAATATTATCCTTTTGAATTCCACAATTTCTCCTAATCATCTAAAAATAATTTTTATAGCTTAAAATCCTTGTTTTCTCTGTCTCTAGTCACCCTCTTACAATATCTGGTTCAACTTCGCATAATCATAGAAAACAATCAAATTCTCATTTCCATCTCTAAATTTCACATAGCCTTGTAATAGTTCCCAAGAATCAATAACCAAGATTTTCTAAGTCCTCAAAACTTGGTTGACCTCTGATATCCTCATTAGTTTTGAAATACATCCATGAATTATCCATAACCAACTTTCTGCAATTGTTTCTAAATTGATAACATTTATCACTCAATTCCATTCTAAACCTTTACCACATTTCTATCTCAAAAAAAAAAATTTTGACATCCAATATTTTGATTCCTACAAAATTATCACATGATAACCAATTACGTCATTTCCATATTAGATGATTTACGTCACTTCCTCAACATTTCTCAGATAAAAACGATATGCAGATTCAAGAGTTCAAGTACAGCTGACAGAACGAGATACGAGACGGAATTGATGTAATCATGATAGTTGTATATGACAAGGAATGATGGAAATAAAATATTGGTAGGAAAGAAATGGTAATAAAATCTGTTCTACTTATCCGTTTTAAAAGAGGAAACTATTTGAAATCAGAGCTAATATCAGATCCAAAATAAGGTCTAGCAAATCATTGATTCATCGTATTAAGAAGAAATTCATAGAAGAAGTTACACAAAGGTTTATGAAAATAGCTAAAGCTACTCCTAAGTTAAATAATGAGAAGCAAAACTAAACAAAACAATTAATAAAAAAAAATTTGAAGGACTGAAACAAGGTAGAGAAAACATGTTCGAAAACATTTAAAGTATAATCTGACAATCATATGCGTCTGTCCAAAATCATGGTACTCTAAATCCTCGTCATACCAGTAAGCAAGGCTACGATAATCACAGAGCCCTTGACTTATGCACATATCTCTAGAATCATGGTATTTAACATTTTTGCGGTGCAGCTAGCTTGGCTGCAAAAACCTTAAATTCCCACTCCCGAGAAATATATCCAAAGTCAGACAATATGTCCTCACCATGCTGGCTAATGTGACTATAGAAGACAAGATTTCCATAACATAGATGACCTAGCCCATATAATTTCATCTTGCCAAAAATTACATAAATCAACAATGAATTCCAAAAATCAAATCAAATTTATCAACGAACATCAAAATTCAAAAATGAACAAAATCCTTCAAATCATATAACCACAAACTCGGATGCTACAGCTATCATCAAGATTCAAAATTCCACAACCTTCATCAAAATCAATAAATACCAACTCAAATTCAATAATAATACATTAAAATCAAATTCAACAACAAAAGTGAAAATAAATCAAATCAAGGAAAAAAAGAGTTTTCAAATCGAAGTTTAAATAAGATTCTCCAGGGTCGTCCCAGGAATCTCTCAAGGGTTTCTAACTGTGATTGAGTACCTTTAAAATATATCCTAATCCTACTGCAGGCTGTAGTGGTACTCTAATTCGAATACCACTACATAAACTCGACCTGCATGGGCCACCACTAAAAACGTGTCACGACCCGCACCCTAGAGTTAGGGCACGAGAACGTAACGATGCCCAGCCTACGCCGCAGTGTCGGCGGTAGAACGTTGTCCTAGGTCACAACATCTAACAATATAAAGCTAAGCAGTTTATACTCCCCGAATGGGGGTGACATAGCAGATACAAATTCAATCACATCTAAGGTAGAGCATGATAAGGATAGATAAAACATAAAATCCAAAATAAATACAGAAGATAGAAGTCTAAGGGTCTAAGATACATGAACCCAGAAGTACATCTCAAAACTCAAATAAAGATACAGTAATCCACAAAGTAAATACAACTCCAGACAAAATAAAATAACTACCTAAACAACCTCTAATGTGTCTCCTCTAGGCTAGCAGGCACCTCCAGGCTATCTGTAAAATTTATCAACAGGTCCAGTCAGGACTGGAGCGAGCACAGTACATCTCAACAGATCATAGCAGGTTAGAAAACATAAAACATGCAGTAAAGTAAGATACAGGTACTGAGGAAAAGCAGTATGTAAACAGGAAGAGCTGTAATAGAAATATCTACTATACATAGAGAACTAGCAGTGACTAGTGAGTCAGAGTACAACATAAACATGTAAATGGCCTGGGATGATTCAATGAAGACACTACGGAATGATTCAATGAAGATACTACTGGTGTATTATTCATATGTCCACTTCTACTCCCCCGTACCCCCAATCAATACACAAGGATCCAGCCAGGTTATGTTATATGATTCCATGCAAGGCCTGCGAAGGGTGATACATGGATGTCCCATAAATGGGGAGTCTGGGGGTTACCCAACTGTGTAAGATTCAAGAGACTCTGTGATCATGAGGGTACATGTCACAAGTAATCAAGTGAACCAAGAAGCATAGTGATACGCCATGTAAGTGAAATGCACAGAACACGTAGTACCCGATGCTCCCTAAGGATAACATCTCAAGAAAGGATCCATATAGTACCAATCCGTATGACCATCGTGACAGTACAAGTAAAGTAATCTACTGCAGAAAATAATTCTAAGCAGGATATGAAATATTCAGAGAATGTACTCGCCTCGATAACCTGAACAGCTGATAAGTATAGGGGGGTCCCACTGAAGCCACAGAGTCCTATTTAAAGCAACACAGGTTACAAGGGGTTTCAAGTTGTAATAAATGAATCTCTATAATCAATCTACATTATTCTAGGTTCTTCTAAGTCAAAACAACTCTAGGTCGACTCCGGTCAATAATCTAGTCAAACTAGGTCAATTGTTGACATACAGTTGACTTTGGGTCAACTGGTCAACTCTGGTCAAACAGGGTCAATTCTAGTCTAATATAAAGTGTACTTCGTAATTTGTACGTCGAAACTTACGACACGCAAATCGAGATAAGAGATTATCGGTAAGGTTGATAATCTTATTATAGTGATCCACGTGTCCAACTTGTCAATTTCAGCGATGTGAGATCACTGGAATTGGCTGATCTCAGTTTCGTTGTACTAATCCCGAAATACGAACATTATGTGAATTAATTATTAACTAATTATAAAAAGGTTAAACTCAGAGAAATTATCAACAAACATTGTCGGACGATGAAATAAACATCGCCAACGTGTCCAGAATGGTCAAATTAGCCTAGGATAGCCTACCCAACGGGCCAATTTGGACACAAGGGCAAAAAGGTAATTTTGGGTCAAAACGGTGTCCATGTCGGAGCCGTTTTGTACCGAAAAACGTGCAAGAAAACAAGTCTATAAAATATAACAAATTATATGTCCACGAAACCAGAATGTCGATACGAATCCAACGGTATCTCCAGAATTGGATTCCGTTGATCCGATCTCATTTTGGCCCGTTGACCAGAACTTGGAATTCCGGTTTGCACAGAAATGCATGCCGGAGCCAAAGTTCTCAAAACTCAGCAAACTACCTGTCAACGAGTCTAGAATGATGATACGAACTCAACGATATATCCGGAATTGGATTCCGATGAGCCGATCTCAAAATGACCTGTTGACCCGGATATTGGTATCCGACTTGCACCGAAATGCGTGCCGGACCCAATGTCCACCAAAACCTAGCAAATTATATGTCAACGAGTCCAGAATGACGATACGAACTCAATGGTATATCCGGAATTGGATTCCGATGAGCTGGCATCAAAAAGTCTCGTTGACCCAGAATGTGGGACCCACTTTGCACCGAAAAACGTGCCAGGGCCCACGTTCTCCAAATCTAACAAATTTTATATGAAAACATGTCAGAACGATGCCACAAGTCTAATGGTGGTGTCAGAAATGAAATCTCGAGTCCCGTGTTCAAAAATAAAATTTTACAAGTTGGAAATTATGAATTCGGACGGCCAACTTTGGCGTCGAATTCAACCAATCAAACAAGCTCACAATGAAACAAAACTGGTAGGGTAGAAAGAGGGTTATACCAGCTTCACACCGGAACTAGTAGCACGCCAAACGGAGCTGCGGTGGAGGAGATACAAGCTGACGAAGTTGGCCCCGCGAAACTGTCCAAATTTAATACAATTAAAACGGTCAACTTGGTGGCCGATTTTGATGTATCAAACGATAAAATTAACGGACGAAAATTGACATGAGCGAAGGTGGATATACCAAGATTGCGATGGAGTGAAGAGATCACCGATCCAACGGTCGGATCTCTGAGAAAACGTGCGCGAAGTGGCTGCGACGGAGCTCGAATTCTGAATTCCGAACTCGCGCGCGCCGACCGGATCTCGTTCAAAACGCACAAATTGCCTCGACGGCGCGTCCCGGAGGACGTTGGCCGCCATGGGGCCTACCCCAGGGGTGCACCCGGACACGTGGGGGTCGGCTTGGCCGACCACGGCGGCGGAGACGCCGGCGGTGGCCGTCTGAACGCGCGTGCCAACTTTGGTGCTGCTGCTGCGATGTGCGCTGTTGCGCTGTTGCGCGCGCGCAGCGGCACTCACGGTGGCCTGGTGATGCATGGGCGGCAGAGAAGGTGGTGATGGTGGTTGGGGCTGTGACGTGGTGGTGGTCGCGGGATGGATCGAAGTGGATGGACGGATGAATGTGGTGGTGGTGTGGTTATTTAAGAGTGGTGGTCGGGGTGGTTCAGGGAAGAGGGGAGGCTGGACTGGGTGGGCGGCCAGCTGGTGGTGGTCGCCATGGCTGGGCTCGGCCATGGCTGAGTTCGGGAAGGGGTGGTGATGGCTTGGTTAAGGAGGAGGAAAAGGAGGAAATGAATGAGGAATGAAGGAGGAGGAGGTGGAGTTGTCGACGGCCATGGCCGGAGTAGGGGTCGGCCAAGCTCGGCCATGGGGTGAGGAGAGAAAGAGGCCATGGTGGTGTCGGGTTGATGAAGGGGGGGGAGGTGATGAATATTGCTGCTGTGGTGTTGTAGCTTGAGTTGTTTTGTGTAGTAATAGAGAATAGTTATTAGGAGAGAGAAAGAGAGGATAAGAGAGAAAGAAAGGTATCCTCCCTAGAAATTAGGGCCGGCCACATAGCCAGGAGATGTTGGGGGAGTTGGTTTGTAGGAATGAAGGGATGTGATTTAATTAGGTTATCCAAAGGCTAGGAATTAATATGTAGGGAATATCATTCCTAGGGACAAAAATCAAAATTAGAATTTGCAATAAATATTGAAATAGGTAATAGGGTATTAAATATTATTTTGGACACGAAAAAATGAGGGTGTCCCGATGGAGGGCAACATGGAGCTGGACTGGACTCGGTGGAGCCGGATTGGATCAAAACTGGACATTGTGCAAAAATCGAATTAAAATTAGACGTTGATGATCATGAGCGAATAAGTAGCACATGGGGATTCCAATAAATGGGACACAAGTGGCGGACGGGTAGTAGGCTCAATGTAGGCCATGTCCATAATTGGGGCTGACAGGTTTTGGTCGACAGGGGACCCATAAATCAAGTTGGAAAATGAATGTGACGCCGTGGAGTGAAATAAAATCGGGTCACGTGTCGAGAAAGTTGTGCGAATCAAATGGAGCTCAAAATGACGTATCTGAGTGGGACACAAAGGTCATGGGTGACGAGCGTCTCGAGTAGATCATCAATGAGGAGTTGGTTTCAAGAAACTGACTGGTCTTGCGCTCCCAATTTAAATGTCATGGTAACGCGCAGAAAAGGATCAAGGAAAAGAGTGGGAAAATAAATAACAATCAAATGGTCTAAACCGACCCGAAGTTCAGCGAAGCAGAAAGCGCACAAGGGAACAAGTTTGGATGGGACACTATATACCGTCATGAAGGTAATCCTGTCCACTCCAAAACTCATGAAGAAGATTTCCAGAGTTGAACATCCCTGATACTCCAAATATCAATGGCATGAAAAAGTACACTTACAGATAATTAAATAGAATAAAATATTTATCAAAACCAAATAATCAGAAAAACAAAATAAAATGAAAAAAAATTCAACCCGAAATTCAGGGTGCTCACAGTAAGAAGTGTGTCCAAGGAGACCATAATAGTGGCACCCCATAGGTGTGATAGGTCTAGAGGAGGGTGAGTGACAAAAAGTATGAGAGGTCCTAGTATGATTAGGAGTTTTCACATGAGTGTTGTGGTGATGATAGTAGAAAGCATGATGTGTAATATTTTTCCTTTTAAGAGGACCTTTTCGTGTATGCACTTGGTTAGGGAAAGACATATGTGTTGTGTTTTTGTGAGTATGAGGCATGTGACCAGTGTTGACATGCCTTTGTGTATGCGTGTGTGTCATATTCATATCGACTTCTTTCTTACATTTTGCAAGAAGGTCGTTGTATTTGATGGAGATGGCATATTCTCTTTGATTTGCAGCAAGAGTCTTGTGCATAGCAAACTCATATCCTTCCTTGAGGGATTGGATTTCAATGTACTTGTTCTTGATGACGACTTGCGATTCTTGGAGCTCTAGTCGTAGAGACTCGATCACACCCGTGTCAGAAGCAGGCGACTTTCCTTAATGTCATGAATGATGTTAGAAAGTTTTTATATTTCTTGCTTGTGAGCGTCAATCTCTTTGAGAGACTTATTATATTTTTCCTATTATGACCTTGTGTTCATCGTGTAATTCAATAATGACATTTTCTAAGTCATTGTAAGAAAGAGCATTCATAGAGAGGTCATCAGTTACCTCAGTTGCCATGAGACAAACAATTGCCTTGTGCATGCACTCTTTGTCGTTGTCAGATTCGCTAGCATCGCTTTCACACCATACGCTGGTGTTGGCATATTTCCTGCAGGATGAGCTTCCTTTGTTGAACTTCTCGTATCTGCTGGATTCTTTTCTTGCCATGGTGCAGTCCCTCTTGATGTGTCCGGTTCTCTTGCAGTTGTCGCAGGCGGGTTCTTCATCGTTGTTCTGTCTTGCACGATTTGCCTTGTTGAACTTGAGAAACTTCCAGAAGTGCTTGGCGGTGAGAGCGATCTCTTCATCATTTGAGTCATCATCATCGGAGCTGTCTTTTGAAAAGGACTTGGTTGCTTTTAGAGCAAGTGACTTTTCCTTTTCTTTAGCTTTCTCCTTCTTCTTTTCTTGAGCGGAAGATTCTTCTTGGTCCTTCATGTCCAACTCGTGGGTCATGAGCTTTCCCATGAGGGTTTCAAGAGTCATGGTTGTCAAATTATTTCCTTCAATGATGGTGGTAGCTTTAGGATTCCACCCTTTGGTTAATCCCCGAAGGATTTTTCTAATCTTTTCATGAGTGGGATATTCCTTGCCAAGAGAAGAGAGAGGGTTAATGATATCACAAAATTGAGTAAACATAATAGTAATAGACTCATCTTGTTTCATTTTGAAAGATTCATATTCTTGGGTGAGTTTACTGATCTTGGATTCCTTTACTTGAGAGGTTCCCTCATGAGTAACTTCCAAAAGTCTCCAGATTTCATTGGAGGTCTTGCAGATGGAAATCCTATTAAACTTATTGCTATCAAGGGCACAGTAGCGTTCATAGCTTTAGCGTCCCGACTAGCAATCTTTTTATCATTCTCACTAAGTCTATCTTTAAGGGTTTCTGAGACAACTTCTTCAATAACCATGGAAGATATAGGAATATCATTGACAACACAATCCCATAGATTGAAGTCTAGGAATTTCAGATAAATGCTCATCTTAATCTTCCAATAGTTATAGTTGGTTCCATCAAATAGAGGAGGTCTATTTGTGGAGTGTCCCTCATTGTGGAATGAATTGGTACTAGGGTTAGTGGCCATGGATCTCTCTAAGGGTGTAAGTCCAAATCAAGAGACAAAGCTTTGATACCAATTGTAGAACCCTAGAGGGGGGTGAATAGGGTAATAAAATAATTACCAAGCAAGTTACTACTATTTAAATGAAGAGTAAAAGAGATAGAGATTCAAACACTCGATGTATCCTGGTATCCTCCCAAGGGGCACTCCAGTCCCGGAACTCTCTCCGGCTTTAATCCACTATTTGAGTAAATAGTTACACACGAGTTTGGATCTGAAGAACTCGTCAACTTCAACACGAGTTTGGATCCAAAGAGCTCGCCAACTTCTTACACACGAGTTTTCTTACGAAGGGTCGCCAACTTCAAAAGAAAAGAAAGAGGGCTTTTGATCTTCTACAACACTTTGAAGATCGAGAATTACAACTTTTGAATACTCTAGCACTTTTCGGTTGGATGACAAATTAAAGCTTTTGGTAGAGTAGTAATGGTGAGGATCTTTGGTTGTTGTGAAAAATTTAAGGCACAAGTGGATGTCTTTAAAGAGAAGACACAACCACCATAAATAGAGAACCAAGGGAACTAGGCATTTAATGCTCCAAACATAAGGCTGACGGAATACCGTCGGTATGGAGCGGTATTCCGTCGGCATGCCATTTATGAAAGGTAATGGTAATAAATCTACCGTTGGAGCATTTAATGCTGACATCTGTCCGTTCAAAAATTAAAAATAGAGAGGTCGGAATACCGACGGTATGCAACGGTATCCGTCGGTATGCCGTCTTTCTTCACAGAAAGTTTTCTGAGCAAAAAATCGGTATACCATCGGTACACAGCAGTATGCCGTCGGTATGCCGATTTTCGTCATAGAGAGTTTTTCTTGCTCAGAAACGGTATACCGTCGGTACATAGCGGTATACCGTCGGTATGCCGATTTTCGTCACAGAGAGTTTTCTCATAAAGAAATCGGTATACCATCGGTGCATGGCAGTATGTCGTCGGTATTCCGTTTATGAAGACATTAATTTTTTACTTAAAAACAGAAGGGGCTTATGTTTTGTCATCCACCTTAAGCGTTACATAGAAAGACCTAGATCTTGTACGGACTCTAAAAAATTAAATCTTTTAAGATCAGTCTTTGAATGTGTGCTGGTCTTTTCTTCAGTCTTGTTTTAGGAGACTTCTTAAAAGCTTTCATGTGGTTTTGCTGAGCGGCTTGGATAAACAGAATTCTTTGTAGCAGCCATTGAAAAGCTTGAGGGTGTATCTGTTTGCTGAAAATATAGAGAAAACTAAACCACGAAGATGCTGTTAATGTTATCAAAATAAATGTGCCAACAAGCACGCCGTCTCTTGAGGGTAAACTTGTAGATGTCCAAAATTATACACTGGAACCAGGCTGGCACAGGGCCTTTAATATGCAGCCAGAAGCACATGTAACTACATTATGTGAGTGGAAAAAATTTCAGCTATGGTGCAGAATTCAAGGCTTAGTCCATTTTTTTATTATAGTCTGTTGTTTGACCCATGCGGGAAGATTCAAGTCGTAAGCGATATCTCTCCTAATGCATGATAGACAGTTATTGTGGGGAACACTCAACTTCATATATCGAGATATGTGGAAGATTGTTGGAGCTTTTCCTTTGTAGCATGTGAAGAGAGCTTGCTCTCAACACATGCCTAGTAAAGTTTAGTCCCACATTGGAAAAACATCATGAGGTATCTCAATATATATACTTGGTATGTGTTATTGACATATGCACATGGGGTGGTGACCCTAAGGAGGGAACCATATGGGTGATTTTACTAGGAGGTAAGGTTAAGACTCTATGGTAAAGCATTAGCTTTTTGCTCTTGGAATTTATTCCTTTGGAGCTAGGCCCCGTAGGGCTTAGCGACTCGGACTCGGCGCATGGGCTCATGAGGCGTAATGTGGCATTTTGTTGGCGCACTTTGCACTTAGCACGTTAGCATCGTTGTTAGGCGCATAGTGCGCTTAAGTTATACGCTCGTTGTACGAGCCTCTTGCGCGCCAGTTGGTGTGCCAGTAGGTGCTGCCAGTTGGCGCTGCAGTTGGCACGCGATTTGTACGCGGTTTGCCCAGGGTACGCGTGGTGCGCATACTACGCTAGTGCGCACGGGAGCGGTTGGACGCTATTGGCGCTGGTGTGCAGCTTGCGCGCGCTGTGCGCCATTTAGCTCAGATCGTGTCTGTGCACGATTGAGCCGTTACAACATGTTCGGGATGATTTTTTCCCACATCCTGAACTTGTTGCTAACTGGACAGTTACAGAACGGGACTATAAAAGCTTCTCTACTTTCTCTCTCTCTCTCATTGTACACACTACAACAAAAAAGTGTTTTTATGACACTCAAAAAGTGTCGTTGATGACTTTCCATGGCACTTTTTTGGTGCTGTCTAGAGGGGGTGTCATAGAAAGTTTTTAACTTTCAACGACACTCTGTAAGTGTCATATAATAACTTTACGATGACATTTCCTAGATGTCGTGTAATGCTTATTCGACAACACTTTATTGGTGTCATCTTAGCTGCTTCAATGACAGTTCATAAATGTCATCAAAATTATGACACTTTGTAGATGTCATCTAAAACGTTCTATGACATTTAATAAATGTCATTGATATGTTTCACGACATTTCCTGGATGTCGTGTAATACTTATTCCACAGCACTTTATTGGTGTCATCATAGCATTCTTCAATGACAGTTCATAAATGTCATCAAAATTATGACACTTTGTTGATGTCATCTACAATATTCTATAACATTTAATAAATGTCATTGATATGTATGTTTCACAATAATATATATATATATATATATATATATATATATATATATATATATATATATATATATATATATATAACCAAAACCAACCATGCTCACAAATAATTAACCAAAACCAACCATGCTCACAAATAATTAACCAAAACAAACCATGTTCACAAATAATTAACCGAGAGTAATATATTTAAAAAGTTACAAGAATATAGGATTCAATTTGTTTAAGACTAACAAAGTCTATTACATAATATGTAAGTCCTACTAGTACTGTATCTTAGCATCCTCACATACAGAAAAGGGCTTGAAATCTCTGTAATCCATAATGCTACTACAGTACTACCATTTCTGACCTACACTGCAGAAAACAGAAGCCGATATCAAGTTGAAAAATAACAAAAACGATGACACAGAGGGGCGGAACATAAGTATAGGTAAGGTATTCTCTTACCTTTGATAGTCAAGGCCCGCTACGATACCGACTACGATGACTGTGTGATGAACCGAAATGTCTTACATTGATATGCTTGTCGAAGAGGCAGCATATCAGGTCATTTATTAGATAAGAAAGGCTCACTATCAATGTTTTCATCTACAAGCAAGAGTTTTAAGAGTCATCAACAACATAAAATCATACTCTTGAGATGTTTAAACAGAAATTACCTACCATGGGGGGACTCTGATGCCAGAAGGCACACAGGGCAGCTCCAATCTTGTACAAAAAATGAAGGTAGCGAGTGGCCAGCAAGGCATGGATGGTAGATACGACGTGGTTGTAGAAATCAAAGGAGCGAAGACTTGGAGGCTGCACCCAAAAGAAATGTGTAGAAGCTACTTAGATTATGTGGTACTGCTTGTTCTCCTTCAAATGAGTAACTAAAAAGCAGCCTCCTTTGGTTTGAAAAGAATTAAGAAGTACAAGAAATTTGAATACCTGAGCATCAGTGACCTTGAAAATGCACTTCCAAGATAAAAGAAACTTTAATGCTTCCCCGAAAACAAGAGTTAAAACAAATACAAAATTTTGAAATGCCTGTGCATCAAACTCCCTTTTAGTAGTTAACCACGACCCTCTAAAGGCCTCTAACAACTCAAATAGAAAAATCTGAAAGTATACAAATATAAAATTTGGTGATTGTCTCAACCTCATTTCCTTTGAGATTTTCAGCTCCCGGTGGAATAACTGAAGATACAAATCTGAAAGTACAATAAATAGAATTCTAAATTAGTTATGTAAAAAAAGAGCTAATGTAAATCAGCTTCACATAAAGCTACGAATAAGCAAATAAGCTTCAAGATGTTTCCATCAAACCAGTAGATACAAACGAACATGGGAAACTTTCCCAGAATAAGTGTCTTTTTTTGTAAACTTGGACCAAGTCCAAAATACGAGGCCCGAGCATATTCGCAAACAACTACTTCAAATTTGATATAAGATATATCAATTTATTAGTTAGAAATTTGGAGGCAACATAACTGTTATACATCAAAAAGTCAATTAAGAGTAGAGGAAATGCAAAACAATTGCATAAGATAAACAACATACAAAGTCTGCAGCAAATTGTAAGGTAACATGATCACCCCATTTGGCTCTCCATTTTAATGCCACTTTACATAGAAAGAGAAGTACATTAGTACATAATCTTAGTTCGAGGTAAGCAAGACTGCATTCTATGGCAAATTATTCCCACCAAGAAAAAAATGTGCACCACCAATAACTCCATGAGAGAGTATCAGAAAGGGAAGTTTCAAACCAAGATTTACTAATGTCTATGTATGGAGTGAAACTGGCATCTCTTTGTCCAATCTTTATATTGCTTTAGTCAACTATCCTGTGAGTAAAAGCCATGGTGCAAATAAAAACTGAGTTAACTATGTTACTAGATTTTTTTTCCTCTTCACTAACATGGAAGAGTATAAGAAAATATACACCAAGTTAATTTAGTTAGTCTTCTAAATACACCATGAGAGGTATATACAATTGTTGCACACATTGGAAGCTTGCTTTTCCAGGTAGCACCAAGATCCTTTGTATGTAATACTAAGTTCAAAAACAAAGAAACATAATATCATAATAGAACTTAAAATATAATACTAAATTCATTGATGACACAAAAATATGAAAAAATAATTATATGTACATAATTAAAAAGTGACAAAAGTTGAACTTTGAACATTAGTAGCCCCCTCCCAATCTGGATGTAGTTGAAAGTCTACAGGTGAGAGGAATATAAAAAATGCTAGATTCTACCAATTTCTTTACCTCGCTCCTACGAAAGGATGCACTGAATGGTTCGATTTACAAGCTCAAATCTTAAGAAATTCTTGTGCAGCAATTTCTACATATTAGCAATAGTTATAACTCTGTTTTCATTGTAGGACTAGCAGTCATACCACAAATTGAAACCCAATGCCTAAATAAAATCTTAAAATCTTATCTTTTACATCCTTGCTACCAAACACAAAGGAAGGAAATGTTCTTTCCTTTCTATATGGAAGGAAAATACATCCCTCTATTTTTCCTTCCTTTCACTTTTCCATCCTTCCTACCAAATACAGCCTTAATATTGACCAGATTTGAAGAACGGTATGGAGATAAAACATCATCGGAGGTTATAATCTTGGACAAGGTAATATAATATCCTTTTCTCCAGAAATTAAGTTACTTTTAACAACCAGCCACCAATTTCAAGTTTCTGTAAAGTACCCACAATAGACTTCTTGAGACCATGTAGATAAATGATACATTATTGTGCAACCAACAGAGTTGGCAATGAGAAAAACTCAAGTATCCCCAGGGAAAGTATTGAAAATATTTTAATCAATGTCAAGACGAGCCTGAGCAGACTTGTAGTGGTAGCATCACATATACAATAAAACTAAGAAGCTCTAATACTCAAAAGGCAGATAAATTTTATATAATGTATTTATAAGAATTGATATTAAAAATACGATAATATATATTATTACTTTGCTTATCTCGTGTCTAATGTAGATACAGGAAAATCTCAACCTATATCAAGAAACCCAACCTAATAATACAGTATAAACTATGGACTTAGTGAATTATGTACATAGATGGATCCCTATTAAAATAAGGAGTTCTCAAGTGGTAATGGTATGTTCTGCTCTTTCCCACAAATGCAAACTCAGGAATGTCCTCAAGCTACCAATAGTTTTTATACTCATTTCCTTTCCAACTATGCTAGAATGAAGATTAGGAACAAAAGATCAGATATAGTTCCATGAAAATTGATGCTAGAATTTAATTTCCAACAACAAAAATTGTATAAATATAAAATAAACTAGAAAATATTTCACTGAATTTTGTCTCTTTCATAAAAGAGCAGGGAACTGAATATATAACAACAAATACAACTATATTGTTGTTTATTACAAGTTAATAGACTCCTAGTAAAGTTAGGAACATAAAAATTCCTTCAGTGTTATTTTACTAAGAATCAAAGATAAATTCACCTTTTTCAGAGAAATGAAGCCCTCGGATCTCAATCAGATAGGAGGACAACAACATCTCGAGAAATTGCAGTTTATCACAAGATTTGTCCTGGTAATCATTCCCAGGTTTTGCAGACTCTTGGGTAGACACAGACTTATCCAGAGGGCTATCACCAATATGTGCCAACAAGTCCTGTACACATGGCAATGCCTATGAGTACGAGTCAACTACCAAGAATTCCATTTGCAATAGGACAACAACCATGGCAACAACAACATGGACAACATCAGCAGGGACAAAAACAGCTAGATGGTCAGCAAAATTTGGTATACCAACAGGAAAAAGAGTCACAGGGTCAGCTAGATGGCAATAGAGAAGAGAAGTTACTGAAACATTCTATAAATAGGAAGAATGTAAAGAGAGAAGGCATGGAAAAAAGTATCAATTACTTAGCTTTCGAGTTTGTTCATTTCTGCTCCACTGTAAACTTTCTTGACCAATGAAACCCTAGTTTCTTTCCTCCTTCAAATTGATATTGTGAAGTCTGGAATCGACGGCAAATTTCCTTAGATCCCCTCCCAATTCCTACCAATTGGAAAGAGTAACTTATCAGGGTCGGTCCTTCCATCGTTCTCTGCAGGAAAAAGGGCTCCTCCAAGGTTGATAGGTTGATCCATCAAATTACAAAAGAAATTCCTAATTTCTGCATCTTGAACTAAATTTCTCCAAATTGAAGTTGGAAATCACCAAAAAAAAAACCTAATTTTAGCCACCACTTACCATCTTCTCCGTCATCCTCGTCTTCTTCCTTCTCGTCGCTGTCGGCCTGGGCCGAGTGAGACGTTCTTTGCGAAGCTGGTCCGATAGCCGACTTACTGGGCGACCCTCAGGGAGGAGGAGTAGGCATCGAGCACCCTGGACTCGCTGACGAACGCCTGGACAGTCCCGATCTGGGCCAGCGCCTGTGCCACTATATTGCTGGCTCCGGAGAGGGCATCCTGGGCGGCGGAGGAGAGCCTGGCCAGCACGGTGGTGTGGATGCCGACGCAAAAATATCCCCGATCGTGAATCGCGACCCCATCCTTGCACTTGTTGCTGCCATGAAAATTAGGTCAGAGGGGGAGAGAGAGCGAAAGAGGGGGAGAAAAGAGAGAGAGACATTACTAATGTAAAATATAAAAAAATGTAGGTAAAGGCGCCAAAATGAAATAAACAGCGGGAGACTAAAAAAAATTTAGATGACACTAGAAATGTGCTTTCTTTTGTTATTTTATATTAGATGACATTCTAATGGTGTCATTAAATATATGGTTACAACACTTTTAAAAAAGTGTCATAGATGATGATAAATATTCCATTACAATGACATGTTTTAGCAAAATATCATAATAATAAAAAATTGACGACACTTATTTAACAAGTGTCGTCAAGAAAGTGTCGTTATACATCATTTTTGTTGTAGTGACAGAATATACAAGTGTTCAGAACACAAGTTCCTTACGAATCCAGAAAGTTCAAGAGAAAAGAGAAGTGTGCCAGCACCAGCGCTACTTAGCGCAGGTGTCCGTGCCATCCGAGAAGTCAGAGGAGCGGAGTGTTCCAAAGTTCTCCGTCGAACTTGTTGGTTCATGTAAGCTGTTCGTGTGGGGCGAATCAAGTTTTGAGCGCCGGTGATAATTCACCCCAGCAGGCTTTCTTCCTCTCTGATCTAATCAGAACCTTCAGTTCTTCCATTATCCACTTGCAACTCGTTCTGAACGAGAACTTCTCTGATCTAATCAGAAAAGTTAGTGGACGTTCGTTGCTGCTGCTGCTACGAATTCTTCTGTGTCTTCTTCGAAGTAACACATTAGTTTTCGTCTTTCAGAATCCTCCAAGGATCTCTATTTTGTACCTTCCTTGAAGTGTTGCTACGAACATTGTTCTTACAATCGTTTCAGTTTTTAGTTTTCTATCGAAAATTATGCCCCGGGACTAGAAATTGTCACCTTTATTCGTCATATGGGAAGGCATCACATGATTCTTGGTGGCAGGACTTGTTCAAGAGGATGCAAACACGGATTTTGTATCATCATATTCCAAACAAGTAGGAGTCGAGGGTGTATTCTCAACAATTGAGGGCTTAGCTACCCAAGATCGAGAGTTTTAGTACGGGAACAGATCTGATGTCCCAAGAAATACATGTCCTATTCTGTCCCCTTCCTATTATATGTGGGCCACCATTCACATATAAATTCTATCCGGGTCCACATGTACGTAATTGGGAGGGGACAGAATGAGACAGTTAATTTCCGGGACAGCAGATCTGGTCCCTTTTAGTAGACCCCTGTTGGGCTTCGAGATCTTCACCTCAGAGTCAGATGACTCTGATGGATGAGCAAGAGGGGTACTGGCAACTCCATGCCTTGCAGAATGAGCTTGTCCTGCTTCTCGGCCTATCATGTTGACAGAAGATAAGGTAATATGGTCGCTCAGACATGTTTTCTGAGTTTTGTGCTTCCTGGCTTGTTGATTCGGCAAAGTGGCTGTTGAAGGCTGCCGATCACCGAAGGCTTAATATTTGCTTGTTGGTAAGTTGAGAAGCAGCATTGTATTGTTATTTGAGGACATCACGTGTTTGATTCATACGTTGCGGCAGTACTAGCGCATACATGTTTACGCTCTTCTTTGTCGGTGTCGTATCATCAGGACCATGGCGGTCAAATACAAAGTTTCTATGGTACTGTTTGGGAAGGGATAAAAATAGGAGGAAGAAAAAAATGAGAAAAAAAATGAGAAAAAAATTAAAAGTAATGGTGTTTGGAAAGGAGTAAAGAAAATGGGGGAGAAAAATTTGAGGGAAAAAAAGTATGTGGGTCCCACTAAATTTTTTTTTCCAAAAGTGGAAGAAAAATGGAGAGAGATGAGAGAAATACGAGCGAATTTACCCTACCACCCCTCATAAAAGGAATGATAAATTATCATTTGAGAATATCAAGGACCAAATAGTAATTACAACAACTAATTATTTTTAAACTTTTCATTCTCCTATTTTTTGTCCATCCAAACAAAGAAAAAAAAAATTAACTTTCCTTTTATTTTAATCTCCTTCATTTTTATTCTACTCAAAAAAAATTTTCCCTTCCTACAAAAGTTCCTAAACACAGTGTATGATTTGACGCAACACTACTCGTAGGCCCCACAAGGATGGAAGAGTCTGGAAGAACATTTTTCTTGATCCCGGACATAAATGAGAATTCTACGTGAGATGGAACAATTTCTACGTGCTGGAAAGCAGTGTCACTCTCGCCGGAATGTGGCCCAACTACATTTTTGCGAGAAGATTGTTTGGAAATTATGCGAGGGAGTTGTTTTACAACTCTGTGGGGCCCAATTTCTATGAGCTCGATAGCTTCATCCTTTGACCGAGTATTGAGGCGCGGTTGCCAAGCCCTAATTTTGTGATCTGGAGTTTTGTCCATTTTCACTTGCTTGATTTTTATGCTGTATTTTTCAGCAACGTTTATCTTCAAAGGCCAGAGTTTTACCTTTGGGTTCTTGCATTAGGGTCTGTTTGGATAGATGTAACTCTTTGGAAGTGTAAAAGTGGCACTTACAGCAAGATGAGTTTTCATTGACTTGCGGCAAGTGGCACTTTCCAAAATGTGTTTGGATGGAGTAATTTTTGTCTGCTGCAAGTGGAAGAAAAATTGGTTTGGTATTTGGATGGTTGTTGTAATTGAAAAAAAAGTAGTTCGGTTGTTTGGATTGTTGAAAGTGGAAATTTTTTGGAGATGTGGTAAACCTAGGTATGGTTACCCCCAACTTCTTCTTTTGTATATATTAAAAGAATAAAAGTAATTTAGCAAAGTTATATCAATATTACACTTTGAAGTTTCACAGCCATTTTATCAAATAGGATAATATAAATTAAATTAATTAATATTATTAAATATATTCTCTTTTTTTATATTCCTAGTATAAAGACAAAGAAGAATTTTAGAGTATAGCATACGAAATAGTTAGACAATTGAAAGCAAGTTATACTCGAAATGAAGTTGAAACAAACTTAACACCAGTATGACTCCCAAGGATACTGCAAATTTCAGAGGATAGATACATAACCATCTTAAGAACATGAGGCGGATAACCAAGTAAAGCCAACTGTAAGGTCCAGCATTACTGGAAAAAATTGGCCAAATTGTCCAAAGCAAACTGAAACCAACAGAATGTGTAACATGTATGAGAAGACAATGGAGTTTCCAATTGTCAAAATTGTCCAAACAAGAAACAAACAAGTCATTGAAACACAAGCTTCTTGGCATCAATAGCTCACATAGCCCCATGTATGATGAGGTAAGATTGAAACACAAGCTTAAAAAATGCAGAGAGAACAAAAAGAACTCAGAAAACTGAAACACTCATAATTCATGCAAGGACAGCATGATGGGCTCAGAGTAGAACTAAAACTTAGAAATATCGAGGCTGGGAGTATGGTATCAGGAAACCAAAGCATAGCCCCCAAAGTATGGTATAAAAAAAATATCAATAATGTATCAGAAGACAATGTATCAGAAGAAAAAGACCATGTATCAAAACAGGCTCAGAGCTTGGAGTATCCCAGCCATGCACTTCCAATTGTCCAAATTGTCACATTTTATCAATTATCTCCCAAATTTCCAAATTTTCAGATGTATAAGACCATGTATCAGAACATGTATCCTGAGAATCTCATCACAGCCCATTTCGAATGTATCAGAAGCCATTCCCAGCCAAAACTGAACTAGCATCAGATATTCAAAACTGAATATCTAAACTGCAGTCACAACGAAGTAGCAAAATAAGAAGGAGTTTCCAATTGTCCAGACAGTCACATTTTATCAATTATCTGACAAATTTCCAAAATGATACTCAAAATGGAAAGCAAATAACAAACAATATCCAAAATTTCCATAATATGTCCAATATCTATCAGAACCAACATTACCATATCAACACATTGCAAAAATATCTATCACCATAGCCTGTCCAACATTTCCCATCAGAACCAACATTCCCATATCAACATGACCAATATCTATCACCATAGCATGTCCAACATTTCCAAAATTTCCAACATAGACCACATATCAACAATGGCCACATATCAACATTTCCAACATAGGCCACATAAGAAGAAGTATAAATCAAAAACCTGGGAAATCAAAAAACCATAATGAAAAAAAGAACCAACAAATTGAACAAAAAAGTTTTGAACTTCAAGCATGAAAACAACTGAAAGTGAAGTAACGTTTGAAATGGGCTCAGAGGTAGAAGAACATGTATCAGAACCAACCTAGCCACTGAACATGTATTACAACCAACATTCCCGCATTGCCAAAATTTCCAACCATCTTTCCTGGAACCAACATTTCCAACATAGGCCACTGAACATGTATCATAACATGTATATGAACATGTATAAAAACATGTATCATGAGAATCTCATCATCGGCCACATATGAACATGTATAAGAACATGTATCATGAGAATCTCATCTTTCCTGGAACCAACATTTTCAACATTTTCTGAGAATCTCATCATCGGCCACATATCAACATGTATAAGAACATGTATCATGAGAATCTCATCTTTCCTAGAACCAACATTTACACCATGGAACCAACATTTCCTGAGAATCTCATCATAGGCCACATATCAACATGTATAAGAACATGTATCAGAACATGTATCATGAGAATCTCGTCATAGCCCATTTTGAAAAAGGAATATAAGTCAAAGGGATGTAGAAAAAAGTATAAGTCATAAACCTAACAAAAGTGAACCACAATGACAAACAAGAAACAACAAATTGAAAGTTAAATTGGTTCAAAGGATTCACCATGACTCATCATTGCCAATTTTATGTAGACTCAAAGGTTGCACCTTCCTCATCATAGTCTACAGTGTAGGTATAAGTTGGCTACCTCCATCCATCACCAAATTGGTGGGAGAGGCCACTAACTTTATCTTTTCAGCGCGGCCACACCCTTGTAATCCTCATTGGGAGCCTATTCCTGCAAACAAGCAGTACAAAAGCATAAATAGTTGGATTAATCATCATAGTCTCCAAAAGTCCAGTACAATAGTAGTTGTAAACAATGTTTCCTTCGTAATAGCTTTTACATAAGATAAGCCAGCGCAATAATCGATGCAAGTAACACAAGGCAACCAAAGAAAATAACATTGCCCATGGGGTACCCTTTGACTACAACTTCCTCCTTAACTTCACTTCGTTTAACCTTAACCTTCGAGTCGAAGTAACTCACCGCCTCATCATAATCTTGACACTTGAAATAGCAAGCGCCTTTAAACCCATTAACTTGCATGAAACATTCAGGCCAAGTTGTGTAAACTCCCGGCTTTCTTCCTTTCAATACTACGTAGTATGACATGCTAGAAACATGATTCACCAAGTTAGAAATATAAGTAACTATGATATGAGACATATATTACAGGGAATATCCAGTACCAGTTTATGAAAAACAGAAGCAGTAGTAGCATTGTGGAAAGAAGAAGCAGCAGTATTATGAAATTCAGAAGCAGCAGTAGCATATATACAACAGGTTATGAACAACAAAAGTAGGATCCTACATAGGATCCCTCCCATCCATCATCAGTAACAGTTTACTGGAAGATATTGTACTGCCCCCAAAATAACAGTCAAGGCATCCTACATAGGATCCCTCCAAAATAAGAAGAAGCAAATTACAGATTACAGGCCTACGAACCCACCAAAATAAGAAGGAGCAAGTTACAGATTAACCACCAAAATAAGAAGGAGCAAGTTACATATTACAGATTACATGCCTACGAACCCACCAAAATAAGAAGGAGCAAGTTACAGACATTCGAACCATCAAACATCCTCATTTTCCAATATGAAGGTATCCAACCATTCCCATTGAAATGCCTCTGGCAAACCTACGAACTTAGTTGCCTCAAAGTTATCCTTGCAAAGAAAATTATAGGCCTTCTTAAGCACATGGGACTCGTAACCCTCTAAGGCAAATAGTTTTGCACCCACCTTTTCAATCGGGGTCATGAACCCCGTACAAAGGGCACTTGCCATGCTAGAAACATGATTCACCAAATTAGATATGGCTTCACTAGCCACGTCGGGCTCCCTACGACGTTTTCCTCTTGAGGATTTGGAAGATTGGGACATTACATTCTTCTCTTGTGAGACATTTTGAGGAGTTCCCTACGACGTTTTCCTCCACTACGTCGTTTTCCTCTACTGTTCTCTAATTAGGGAGGGTTCCCTTGAAATGCCCCGTCGGTCATTGTCCTCCATTTCAATTAGAGTCATAATTATGGTTATGACTGTTATTATACTAGCGATTGTCGCATTAAGTAATGGATCGTTGGGATTCGACAAATCCATCTACATAAAAATAAAAAAGAATCATAAATATAGAGTCAATTCTCGTGTATTTATTCTTTATTTTATATTGTTCAAGTTCGTAGATCTGGAATAAAATACACCGATGTGGAAAAAAACAGATCTGGAAGAAAACAACCCGATCTGGAAAATATAGCCTATTATTCCGAACCATTTAAGCCCAATATAAAATAAATTTTTTTTTTGATATATGCACTGATGAATCAAGGATAGTATTTTTTCCAAAATTTTCACAAGCAGATATGATGAATCAAGGATAGTATTTTTCCCAAAATTTTCAGACAACTAATTTTTCGATCTATAATTTTTCTGACAACCCGGATCTGTTCGAAAAAATTTGGGAAAATTTTTCGAACTAATTTTCCCAAAATTTTTCTGACAACTAATTTTCACAAGCAGATCTGATGAATCAAGGATAGTATTTTTCTGACAACTAGTATTTCTATTTCTAACAAGCAGATCTGATGAATCAAGGATAGTATTTTTCCCAAAATTTTCACAAATTTTTCACAGATCCGGTGACTAAAATTTTCCCAAATTTTTTCCAAAATTGTACAGCCTCGAACACAAGGAAAAAATTTTACCTCAGCGAAAATTTTTCCCAACTGTCGACCGCGGGAGGAAGGGGGTGACTGCAGCGAGAAGACCACTTTCTCAAGCAACTGGCCTGCAAAAGTGAGGAGTCTCGAAGACCTCCACCGGAGCTACTCCCATTTTTGGGTGTAGGTGGAGAGTAACTCGGTGAGAGGACAAGACACTGTTGGGGGCCAGAGATTCCCCACTTCTCTCACAATTTCTACTTGTAACCAAACACCGGATCTGTGAAAGTGACGAGGAAGTTGCTGCATCCCTTGTCCAAAACCCCCACTTTTTACTCACTCCCTCCCAACCAAACAGCCCCTTAGAGAGCTTTTGAGCAGAGTTATGCGGGAAGCATCTCTGCAAGGAGCACAATTTATAATTTTACGTGAAGTAGAGAGGATATGGGTAACCACAACAGTTCCACCAGGAACTGACTCAACGCCTTGGACGAATATTGTATAGAGAGTTGCCTAACCTACTTTATATATATATATATATATATCCTCATTTGGGAGTGTATATGTTCTTATTCTAATCTTTCGTACTATAATAACTAGCATATGTGCACGTGTCTTGCACGTATTTTAACATTTCTTAATTAATTTAGAAAGACTCTTTAGGAAGACCAAAGAGTAGTCTTCCTAATTACTAAGTTGTCCTTATTAAAATTAATGAACTATTTTTAATTAGTATAAATATGTAAGGGTATTTTCGGAATTCAAAAGTTTCACCATCTAAGTTTTCCTATTATATAGTAGAATAGATTAGATGGGCCCGTCCAAGCATTAGAGCATCTCCAACCCTATTGTCTTGTTAAGTGTTGTGAGGCTTAGGTGGCTCCTATGTGGCATGAGCCACAAGACAATGTCTTGTTTATGTGGCAAAATTATATCTCAAAAGACAATGAGATAGAAAAACTCTCTCCAATGCAAAAGTATTGAGGAGACAATAAAAAGTATTTTTTCCAACTTCCAATGCAACTTTTAAGGCAACTACTCATCTTCTTTCTTTTTTATAATATTTTTTATTCATAATTGATGACATGGAAGAGAAGACATTGTCAAGTGCATTGTCTAGAACAAGACAATCAACTTCACAGTCCCCGTTCCTTCTCTCCAGCTGCCGTTCGGCGTTTCCTCCTCTCCTGACCCAAAACATCCAAGGTCAATCACAACTAATCCTCTCTTTTAATGTATATATTTCTCATTATAGTCCTTCAATTTCTCCAATTTTTTTGATTCAATCTTATGTTCTGTTCATGTTGAAAGTGAGAAGGAGAGGTTTATTATTGTTATTATTATTATTATTATTATTATTATTTTTGCAGGAGAGGCAGTGGATGGACACTGCAATTACATCTTTGCTAGGGACTAAACAAGTTACTAGCACCCAAAGCAATCGTCAGTTCCGGAAAATTTTTACTCCTGATAGTGCCAAAATTTTGACATCCCATTTATCAACAGGTGAATATCCAAATTTACAACAAAAAAAAAAGGTGTATATCCAAATTTACAAAAGAAAAATTGCATACTTGTTCAGATTTTACAATTTCAAGAATTATTTTAGTTTATTTACAGTTCAAGAAAGTTCAGACTACTGAGGATTTTGTTTATGTAAATGACGTAGTCCCAAATTGACAATGCAATATCGTTACTCTTAATTTTTTTGTTGTTGCGTATTTTGGTTATATTTTTTAAAAGTACCAATCATGAGATATTTTAAGTACCAATTTCTATACTTAGCAATGTGATTGTTTTGACAATGGTCGTTACTATAAATGGTCAATTATTGTGATGCTTGTTGCAGGTTATAGCGTTCGAAGAAGTCTTAGGTGTGCAATGAAATCATATAGGTTGGCGGAGCTCGGCCAGGACGAGGTTCATGGCCTCAAGGCTCGGCCTCGTATTGATTTCAGTTCCATCTTTGGCGTCGTGAGTTATTGTTTTCTTGGAATTGCAAGTTTTAGGAAGATTTAGTTGAGGTGACATTAATACTGATTGATGTTGAATGGTATTAGGTGAAGCCGGTTGTTGATGATGTTCAGAGCAGCGGCGATGCAGCTGTCGTAGAGTCGGTGCTACTTCAATGTGCTCATTCAAAATGTTGTTTAATAATCTTTGCGACGAGTTTGTAGCTTTGGGTTGATCCGTGGAAGCATTTTGGTTAATGTTTTGCAGTTATACGTCGAAGTTTGACAAAGTTGTATTGGATACGGTAGTTGAGCTTGTATCTGATCTTCCAGATCCGGAGGTAGTTCACTATCCGTGCGCTTTTGTAGTTACTGTTGGTCTCATTTAAGTTTATTTCTTTAACTGTTGAATATGAGAGAAAGAATGACTAGCCTTCACTTGGTTCAATGTGGAATTCTTTAAAAATACTTTATTTATACAAATTGTCATAAGTTAGTCGTAAGTTTTTTCATTTTTTACTATATCAATTGCAAACATTGTAGCGCTTCTTCTTGTTACTTTCAGTATTGTAGCTTATGGTTATCCTTTCTGTCTCTATATTGAACTTGTGTTTGCGGAAGAGGTCTGTATGCATACTCTAGCATAGAATCAACCAAAACCTATTTTTTTTGTTTATGTAGAATTACTAGTCTTTGATCATAGCTTAATCAAAAGAAAATCAAATAATAGAAATTTCATCCACTACTATAAACTGAACAATCACAAAAGATTATATACACTACAAAATGACTACTATAGAAAGTGAAGGAAGACAACAAAATATAATGGAAGAAGAGATTTTGAAATTTTGAATGATGGGGTAGATTTGGGAAAAGGAAAAAGGGTCTCTTCTTGCAGCAGGTTCAGTAGAAAAGTGTAGCAAAGGATCCTTCTTTTATATATATATATATATATATATATATATATATATATATATATATATATATATATATATGAGGAAGGATAGGTATCCCCACAATTTTTGCATCCCCATGCATCCCCATGTTCACATCCGTTGGATGTGCTTTAAGTCATCTAATCTTAACCATTGGTAAATCAACGGTTAAGATTAGATGACTTAAAGCACCATCCAACGGTGCAAATAGAGGGGATGCATGGGGATGCAAAAAGTGTGGGGATCTTGATCCTTCCTCTATATATATATATATATATATATATATAGAGAGAGAGAGAGAGAGAGAGAGAGAGAGAGAGGGTTCAGTTGGTTTGTTTGTGAGAGAAAGAGATCATCCTCTTCACTTCAACAAAGTAAGAAAACTCCTTTCTTTGTTTCCATTTATTTTCTTTTTAAGCATTTGATTAATTATATTAAATCAACAAAATTACTTTTCTTGCTTTTATTATTATATAAATACATTTTTTTTGATATAATATATCTTTTTATTCATTTAAGAAACTAAAGTGGTTGGTTTGATTTCGATTTGTTTCTGATAAAGACCTTATTTTGCAAAGAAACGATCTTGGAATATCGATGATCTTAATTTATTTTCCAGGAAGAGGCCTGTATGCAGCCTCTAGCAAATGCTTTGTTGTTGTTGTTGCTGCTGTTGTTGTTTTTCGTCGTGTTGTGTATATATTTGACCAGTTAAAATGAAAATAATCAACATAAAATAAAACTATAGCAATTTCAGTCAGTACTATAAACTGAACAACTACGAAAGGATATATACACTACAAAATGACGATTATAGTAAGTGAAAGAAGACGAGCAAAAAATATAATGGAAGGAGAGACTTTGAATTCTGAATGATGGTGTTGATTTGGGAAGAAGAAAAGGGGTCTATTCTGTCAGCAGGTTCAGTAAAAAGTGATCTACCAAATGATCCTTCTTATTCATTCATATCCAATGTCATGGGTCAGGTTCAGTTGGTTTGGTTGTTGGAGAAATAGTTCACCCCCTTCGACAAAGTAACAAAATTACTTTTGCTGTTTTGATATAATTGTGATTTTTTAGCATCTAGGTACATTGTTTTGATATAATCTTTTTATTCATTTAAGTATCAATGTAAAGAGGTTGGTCTGATTCAATTTGTTTCTGATAGACCTTTTTTTGCAATGAAACAAACTTGGAATATTAATAATCTTAACTTATTTTTCTCCAAAGCTTCTAATATTTATTTCTGGAATTTTGCATATATTCTATAAGGATTGGGCAAGAGATTTGCAAAAGAGTACCAAATAAAATTCTTACATAAGCTTGTTAAAATGTGTCGATAAAAGATTTGAGTTGTTAAAATCAAGTCAATTACCCCTCTGATGATGCAACATAAGAAGAGTCCTAGCTCCAGTGTCTTTTAAGTATCATACAAGTGCATTTTTAGCTATCCTTAGACCATTACTGGGATGTTTCTAAAGAAACAGTGATAGTTCCTTGTGTACCTGTTTTCCAACAAATGGTTTTGTCATGTAACCATCTGCATTTCAAGCACTCTTCATGAGTTCCATATATCAGATATGCCGTCATGCCTAATATGGGAATGTGCAAGTTCAAGATATTGCCATAAGCTTTTAGGGTTGTTTTGCCATACTTTAAAAACTCAATTATATTGTTTTCCATCTCCCCTATCTTCTAGTAGCTACAAACCTAATAAAAGAAAAAATTGACTCAATAAAGAATGAAGACATGACTCTAAATGTGATCTAGAATATATAAGATCACAATCAAATGTTAATCAACTACAACGAGCGAAACATGATATTATGAACTAAGGGGCACCAAAACGTGACGTAAAATGAATTCCCTATTAGTATTAGAACAAATCATTTGTGTAATCCAAGCCTTAACCTATTTATTAGAATGGGGGTCAGCGATGGAGCAGAAGAAAACTCCATAAAAGAATTGATAAAGTTTTATGACTAATTGTCGACCTGATATCAATCTCTATCTTGGCGTCAATTTTTTTGCCAAGGTAGCTATGATCATGAGAGGTTATTGTCATAAAACCTAGATGGCCAGTTGATGGGTATAGGGCCTACCTTCTGTCTAGACAAAGATGTTGTCACGTCCCTATCCCGGAGACTCGAAAGGTCGCCACTAGACGTGATGTCATACAAGCTTATGTTGCGCTTGTACAAGGCATGAACGTGCATAGTGAATACATTTATTTTACTATATAATACCAAAACTTATGCTTCATCGTGGAATTTTTTATTTCACAAATACCCTTACATATCTATTTTATTTTATTCTAAAAACTTAGGCTTCACTATTCTGCTAGGGGTAGTTAGGTAAAAGTTCATTAATTTGTTCCCTCATGTGACTTATAATGTTTCCAGCATGCAAGCTAATATATACACAGTCTGTCATTTGATGCTAATGAATGCTTGTATGCCATAATAGTGCTAAGAGCATCTCCAACCCTATTGTCTTGTTAAGTGTTGTGAGTCTTAGGTGGCTCCTATGTGGCATGAGCCACAAGACAATGTCTTGTTTATGTGGCAAAATTATATCTCAGAAGACAATGAGATAGAAAAACTCTCTCCAATGCAAAAGTATTGAGGAGACAATAAAAAGTATTTTTTCCAACTTCCAATGCAACTTTTAAGACAACTACTCATCCTCTTTCTTTTTTCTAATATTTTTTTATTCATAATTGATGACATGGAAGAGAAGACATTGTCAAGTGCATTGTCTAGAACAAGACAATCAACTTCACATTGTCTTCTTTAATTTTTGCCACATAAGCTTCACAATTGACTTGACAATTGCATTGGAGAAGAACTTTTGAATAAAATTTTGTCATTCCTATGTGGCAACAACTTTTTTCCAAAGTCACAATAGGGTTGGAGATGCTCTAATGATGCACCATTCAATTTGCACTGTTCAACATGCAGCATATGCTAATGATGCATTCCTAATAAGTCCACGTATAGTTAAGATGCTAATGAATGCTTATACTGCCTTTTTAGACTTCCTAAAATATAAAATTATTCCTTTATCACCATTATTAAATTATAGTCATTTGATGATAATAAATGCATGCATGCCAAACAGTGCTAATGACGCACCATTCAATTTGCACCGTTCAATACTACTTTTATAGACTTCCTAAAATATCAAATTATTCCTTTATCACCATTATTAAATTATTTCTTTTAGACTTCCTAAGCCCCATATTGAAGCAATTTGTGACAACCCGTGTAGTTGTGACTATTTTAAATATCAAATCTAATGAATGCATACAGCCTTTTACACTTCCTAATGAATCTGCGTTTAGTTAATATGCTAATGAATGCGTATACTGCCTTTTAGACTTCCTAAAATACCAAATTATTTCCTTCGTCAGTATGCAACATGCAAATTATTCCTTTAGGCGGATGTCCTTTCCTTTTGCACTGTGTTTGGGAACTTTTGTAGGGAGGGAAAGGAAAATTTGAGGGGAAGGAAAATGGATAAGAGTAAAATGAAAGGAAAGTTAATTTTTCCTTCTTTGTTTGGATGGAAAAAAAAAGTAGGGGAAGGAAAAGTTTAAAAATAATTAGTTGTTGTTTATGGATAGCAATATAATTACTATTTGGTCCTTGATATTCTCAAATGATAATTTATCATTCCCTTTATGAGGGGTGGTGGGGTAAATTCACTCATATTCCTCTCATCTCTCTCCATTTCCTCCCACTTTTGGGAGAATTTTTTTTAGTGGGACCCACCTACTTTTTTCCCTCAAATTTTTCTCCCACATTTTCTTTCCTCCTTCCCAAACACTATCGCTTTTAATTTTTCTCTCACTTTCCCCTCAACTTTTTCCTTCCTCCCATTTTCCTCCCTTCCCAAACAGTACCTTGATGTCCTTTGCTTTTCCCTCTTCATTGTGACTTATCAAAGCATTTGGAAAATATAATTCATGTCCAAACAATAGTTTATATTTCTCAACATGCAAATTATTCCTTTAGGCAGCTGTCTTTTCGTTATTAGTGGAGGTAATTAATTTGTTTACGGAAGTCGGAAGGGTGGTATTATTAATGGGTTGTGCATGAGAACATTTTTTTTCACTTTCCACAAAAATTTATATATAGAGAGATTCCTTGCCGTCCGTCATCTATAAATCCCATCCAGATGGTGGTGAGGAATGCATATTACATTTCGTTGAGGAAGACATTCCTAGCGTAGTCGTATAAACTACCAAGGAGAAGGGGACCACAGACGATCGTCCGCCACAGTGGTTATTGGTAAGGTTAGAGTAGTAGCCTCAAAACAAAAAAAATTGAATATATCTATCCTACTATATTATAAAAAAGGTTGACTTCACCATGAGTTTTTTTCTTCCAAATATACTATTACCTAAATTTACTAATTAAAATTCATAATATCTATACTACTATATAATAAGAAAGGTCATCGTGATTTTTTTTCTTCCAAATATTAACATTCAACGTAAATATTTAAAATTGATCATTAAATTTAATGAGGGCAGCTAGATAATTATGTATATGATTTTTTAAAGAAAAATGTAGTTTAGTCTTCGGGTGTGTTTTGTTCTTTCTAAATACAGGAAAAAGTTAATTAAAAAATGATTAAAATACGTGCAACACACGTGCATGTATACTAGTTACATAAAATATAAGACTTTGAAGGAGCAAAATTTCAAGCATAAAACCGAGTAACAACAATGTATAATGCAAAATAACTTCTTTATTGAAACTTGTAGTGAAATTATAAAATGCTCTTACTGGCCAACTGAAAAATGCCAAACTGGTTTATAACTTTTGAAATAGCAAAATAAAATACATCGTTCCATACATTATATCCTTCTGCTAGAAATAAAAGTAAAGTAAGACTTTCGACAAAAAATTTAAATTGAAAAGAAAAGTTCCGAGACGACCCAAGTGCTTGACTGAATGAACGAGCTTCTACTTCCTTCGAACATCCAAAAGGTTCCTGGCACCTGTGGGGTCGAGGGTCAGTACTTTGGAGAATGCACTTGTCAGTGGTATTAACCCGACTCAACCAAATAATCTTATGAAAGTATACAATTATTATTAAAATGTGACCTTTTAGGCTTGCCTATTTAGAAAAAAAAAAGAAGAAAAAAAGGCTTGCCTATTTAGATGTTTTGAAGTGGAAAGAGAAGAATGATAATGGTTACCTCATATTCTTGCACGCATAGTTGTCAAAGGCAAAAAACTAATTACCAAGATCTTTCCGGGCCTTAGGCACAAATTGCAAATGCGAAGAGCGTGCATGAGAAAAGCAAGGCGTATGTATAATAAGAATGAACATAGCCCCCTACTTGTTCCTATTTCCGGGTCCTACTTGTTCGCAACCAAACAAGGAAGCTTCATAGGCATAGCAAAAGCAGGGCACACGCGATGTGTGCCTAAGTGCCCTTTAAATAACTATGTTTCATGAGGTAACTTGTTTACCTACACAAAGTTATTTGCTAAGAAATATTACTAAATTTTTATTGCTGCACATTAATTATAGTCCTGAACGTAAATAGTTTAACACCAAATCATCGTACATCGGACTCCTCTTCTTAAAACATTTCTCTCTCCAAATTGAAATGCCCCTGATGAATAGTTACCTCTAATGCTTCTAATAAAGCATTTTCTGAAAACAAACTCCATGTCCTCACCAACGTTGATCTTGAAGGACTAGTCTTCTGGGACCTCTTCCTTTACCGAGTCTTCTACTTGCCATTGTAGACTTTCATACTCATGCTCATTTCTATAAGTTCATCATTTACATCCTTACTGAACTTTTCTTTGACTTCTTCTTGCAAGGTTCAACTCCGTATTCTGCAACTATTAAATGCCTTTTTCTTCAAGCCACTTAAGCTCTTCTTTAGTAATTTTTTACACCTTCTCGACATCAGAAGTGGTCAGATCTTTTGGGGTGTTTGACGAGTATTTTGCTAACTGATTTTCACGGTTATTGATCTCGACTTCCGTGCTCCTCTCTTTGTTCTATCTTAATCTAGTTCCTCTGTCAAGATCATAACCTTTTCCAGTGTATCTATCTTCTTTGTCAAGTCAGCCTTCACAGTCTGAAAATTTGCACGGATGGTTAGAGTGTTTAGGTTATCTTGATCTTGATGCCTACTACCTAACATAATGGAAATTGTAGTGGGTGATGAATGTAAATTGTAGTGGGTAATGAAAGGGTCTCTGATATCACCTTACAACGGTAGTTGTAGGTGGGGTTGAATTGTCACTGCCGAAACAATTGGCAAAGGATAAGTACTCGGATCCACGAACAACCTCCATGGAAGCATATGGATCCACGGACAATGATGAAATCTGGAAACCACCCGTTTATTGGTTCAAGAGATGATTCCAGAGTTTATTAGCGTCAAAAGATATTCAGTAACTAGAAAGTTTACAAGGCTTTTGTGTACAACCTCAATCCTCCATAGACGACTCCTAAACTTGAAGGAATACAATCCTAAACAAATCACTCTACATAAAGATCAAGTCAAATCTAAATCAAAACCCTAATACATATATCCCAACGAATACTAATTAATATTGACCTTTCTAAATATATCCAGTCCATAATTTGTGTCCTGACTTCCTAATAAATTCAACCCCAAAAATGACTGAATTACTGAAAGTTCTGAACAGGAGAGTTGTAAATCTTTTCAATATCATTCTGTTTTGGGTGGCACGCCCAAAGTGGTGTTCTGTGCTTAGAGCTATCACTGAGACTACAAGTGTACGATGCAGATCCGAACCTGAATAGATTAACACCAAACGATCCCCAGATTATTGACCAAACAATCTATGTTTATAACTGACATACCTGCTGTTTGTCAACTTTTCTGCATGCCTGAATTTATTGTATTAGATACCAATGTTTTAACTTTTAACTACTGTGCAGCTAGATCCAGCTGTGAAAGAAGCATTTGATGTGGCCTATGACAATATATATGCATTTCATGTTTCACAAAAGGTTCCTGAGAAGACTACAGAGAACATGAGAGTAAACACTATCATATGTATTCACCTTTGCTTTTGTAGCATATACTGGTCTTTCTCATAACATATTTCCAATTTCCCATAGGGTGTCAGGTGCAAAAGAATTGCAAGGTGTATTTCCTCTGTTGGTTTATATGTTCCAGGAGGCACTGCAGTCTTACCTTCAACTGCTTTAATGCTATCAGTGGTATGACTTGCTCTGTGTAGATTTCTCTAGTTGTTCATCCTTCTGTTATTTCTTGACGCCTTCAAGTAACATCTAACCTGATCGATGTTGATTATCTATAACAGCCTGCACAGATAGCTGGATGTAGGACTGTTGTTCTTGCAACTCCTCCAAGTACTGATGGCAGTATATGCAAGGTATATTTCTTGAAGAATGAAGCCATAATACTACTTTCAATCCTTTTAATAGTATTTTCTTTTAGTAGGTACTTTATTGTGCCAAGAAAGCTGGTGTTACCCATATATTAAAAGCTATGATCTGTATACTTATTTTGCTATAATTGCCAGTTTTCTTCCATTCACCAGCATTAACCCTGGTTTATAAGCAGGCTATTGCAGCCATGGCTTGGGGGACTGCGTCTTGTCCAAAGGTATACTGATATTCTCACAGGCACTAACCTCCTATGACCCAGGGTGCAGTGTGCAATATGGACACGGCGATATGAACACACATATTTTGGCATGTCCTAGGATATTTGGAAGAATGTGTTGTGTCCAGTATGTGTCCGACATGATGCAGTACTGGCACCACACTGATTTTTGGACTGTCCGTGTTTTCTAGCTGCTGAAATCCTTTATCCTATCAGTATGCGGTCCTAACTGAATTTTTTTTATGACATCCTTGCATTGTATGGATCAGTGTTGGGCAAGTGACAAACATGTCCCCGAAGTTAGTGTCGCCGAAGTAAGAATGGTAAGATGGATGAGTGCCAAATGACAATACATTAAATGAATGAGTGTATTAGTGTTAAGTTAGAGGTGGTTGCAATCAAGGACAAGATGAGAGAAAACCATCTTAGTTGGTTTGGACATGTGCGATATAGACCGATAGAGGCTCCCGTAAGGAGGAGCAAAAATATAGTTGTTAATGGAGCCACTAGGGTTGGAGGTTGGCCTAGACGGACATGGTTTGAAGTTTTAAAGAAGGGTATGGTTAGCGTAACAGAGGACATGATCCTTAACAGGGCTGAAAGGAAGAAGAGGATTCACACAGCCCACCCAATTTTTTTGGGATAAAGGCTTTGTCGTTGTTGTGTCCTTGCATTGTATGGGTTACTTATTAACGATGTTAGATGGAAGTTAATTGTTGGGCGGCATTACCTTCATCTCTTTTGGAGGTCTCAGCAAGGAGGGCCAGTCTGTACTTTAGTTGAATCGAGAATTAGAGGGTGCTTCAGGGATTTGGTTTTTATGTTGAGTTAACCTTGCTCTGACTTTCTGTACTCATGTGCCTTACTTTCTCTTGGAGAAGCTATTCTACACCTACCTTTAGATCAGTACTGGGAAACATTAGTTCACTAGAGAACCTAAATCTGCAATAAATATAACAATGTTTTGTACAGCTGTTTACTTACTACACAAAATTGGAAAGCTGTTGATACCTGATAAAAGGTTGTATGTTTATTAAATAACTAAATGTGCATAAGAGGAGCTAGCTTTTCCATGCAACTCCACTGATCGTGCTAATTGTTGCATAATTTGTATATTAACCAATAGTTGTGTTTTTATGACAAAATGCAGGTTGAGAAAATCTTTGGACCTGGAAACCAATATGTTACGGCTGCAAAAATGATTCTCCAAGTACGTTCAATTTCATTTAGAGCCTTCATAGATTTACCTATTACAAGCTAATGGTTCTCATTGTGTTAATTATTTTATCCCTCTCCAAGTTCATTTGCTCTACTCTCTCCCCGCAGAACAGTGAAGCCATGATTTCCATTGACATGCCTGCTGGTCCATCGGAGGTTTTAGTCACTGCTGACAAACATGCCAACCCAGTTCATATAGCTTCAGACCTACTCTCTCAGGTACAGAACTTTGACTTTGTTATGGTGTTTGGTATAATAGTTTTTAGTGCGCACGAAAGAAGTTAGCCATCAGAACTCTTCCCTTTCTTCTGTATTCTCATGCATTTTGCCATAAATTTTTTTTTCGGAACTCCCTCAACATCGTCATATATGTCTAATTTGGAGTAGTTTTTCCGTCAATAGCTATGAAATTTTTTGCTTTCTACAAAATAAATCTTGTGTATCACTTGTATTATTGTCAGTTAACTATTATTGCATACCTCACTTTAGTCCTACGTCGCCTGGGCTAGAAGAGTATGTTATGGCTTGCTCTCATAAATGTACCAAAGCTTCTCATGTTTTATTCACATGAATAAATTAAAAGTTCTCTCCGAATTTCATGGTATCAAACCTATGAAATCTTGGAGAGAAACCCAAACTCTATTTTTTTTTTCTCCCCACCGTCAGCCCCCTCCCCACCCCTCCTGACACATACACACCAAGCCATATCGCTAGCCCCCTCGAAGCCTGCTGTTGCTCGCCCCTCCTCGCCACCATCCGACGCTCCAGCCATAGCTACTTCCCTGGCTGAACATAGGAACCTGGCGCATGCCTTAGCTTCCGACAAAGCTATTATAGGTTCCGACAAAGCTATACGACGAGTCTAGATTTAAAATAGCATCCGACGAAGCTAACTCCTTTAGCAGAGCTAAAGCTAACACCTTAGCCCACAGAGCTAGAGGTTCAGCCTTCAGCAAGGCTAATACATCCGCTTACAGCGAGGCTACTACCAAATCCTATGACGAGGCTACAACTGACGTATAGGGCGAAGCACAACACTTCCTTCAAGCACCTCCATAGCCTAGCTATCCTTAATGGCTTCTCCGAGAGACCTCCCTCTCCAGCTATCCATGATCTCTTTAGGGTTCCTCAATGCCATCCGCATTACTAGCTTAATTTTGTGCTTGCTTGAGATATCTCACTTGGTTTTATCGTCTTTGAAGCTGTTCTACTTCGACACAGTGCTCTGACGTCTTTGATCTCGTCTCTTGGTGAGTTTAACAACAATCTATGTTGTGGCGATCTTGTGCGCCTTTGATTGTAGCCTCCGACGACAACAAAGGTGTTCCTGTTGATGCTTCTTCCTCTTCAATCGACTTCAAGACATATTTACAACTTACCACAATCTCTCTCTCCAGTGCAAAAAATTATTTGCAATGGCCCAATATCGTGGAACATGTTTTAACAACAAATGCCTCCATCTTTACTTGGTGGAGTCACTACTTGACTCCAAGGATCCCCAATACTTCTCTTGGTTTCAGAATGACAACAAGTTAATTGTTTGGTTGAGTAACTCTATGAATGCTCATTGCTATAACTCTATTATGTCTTTAAAAATCTGTCAAAAAAATTTGGACGCATCTTCAATACTACTAATGTTTGTGGTATTGCTGATTTATTGTTTACTCCTTTATATTTGAAAAATCATTGTTCTATCACAACATCATAACTTGTTATCTATTCGTCATCTTAAACGTGATTCTAATTGTTCAGTAATATTTATCCATCTCACTTTGTGATATATGACCTTCTGACGAAGCATGGGTTTGGTGGAGGGCATGAACAAAACGATCTTTACTACTAGATTATCTGCTCAGTACGTTAGTGGCTGCTCCTTCTATTCATTGACATATGATACTTGGACATCCTCTGTTATCTTTTTTTATATACTATGTTATCTTGTTTATCATATCTGAATTTAATTGTGAGTCATGCATTCTTGGGAAGCATCATCTTTTCTTTTTTTATCCAGTTAATAAACGACATGACTCACCTTTTGCTTTCATTTATAGTAATATTTTGGGTTGAAATAACTTTCTGAGTTTGCATGGCTACAAATATTTTGTTACTTTTATTGATGATCGCTCATGCATGACATGATTATATCCTCTCCGTTCTAGGTTTGATCTTCTGTCAATTTTTTAAAATTTTTGTAGCTTAAATTTCTAATCATTTTGATGATTGTGTCACGGTTCTTCGCTCTGGTAATGCTACGGAGTATATGACCAAGGAGTTTGAAGTATTATGTCAAACCCATGACATACTTCATGAGACTTCTTGTTAGTGTACTTCTTAGCAGAATGGTATTGTTTCCAAGAATTGACACCTTCTTGAGGTTACCTTCCTCTACTTATTCATATACATGTTTCCAAGAAATTATGGAATTTGTAGTCTTAGCTGCTTGTTTTTATATAAATTGGTGCCCTATCATGTCTTTGAAAATAATTTACCTTTTTCTATGCCCTTTCCATATGGTACCCCTTTCTTGTTGCGTTAAAGATTTTTGTTCTCTTTGTTATAATTTTGGACCTCAGATGGATAAACTTGACCTCGAGCTGCCTGTACGATATTTGTTAGTTATTCTCGGACACAAAAAGGGTATGCTTGTTTTGATTCCACTATTTCGAAGGTGATTGTCTTTTGTGATGTTACTTACTTTTTTCTCTCTCTTAGATCTGGGTCTTTTGTTTCCATTTTTCTAGGTATATATGTTTCGTAACAAAGTCATTCCTCCACATGCCATTATTTCTCCGAATATCACTGATTATGTTGGTACTACAATGCTGCTTTCTGTTCCTACTCCTATACCTTTGCTGACTTTGAAAGTCTCTCTCTTCCTATTGCTCTTTGCAAGAGTAAACACTCTTGAACTACTGTCCATCATATTTCTAATTTCGTATCTTATCACCACTGGTTATACATATGTTTCTTCTTTGGGTTCTATAACTCTTCCTTCTCTTGTTTATGAAGCATTTCATCATCAAGGTTAGCATGTCGCTATTGTTGAGGAACTTGATGCACTGCACTCTAATTAGACTTGGATATTTGTATCCTTGTCTTTAGGTAGAAATGTCGTTGGATGTGAGTATTTACTATTAAATAAAATCCATATGGCTGGGTTGATCGGCTCAAATCCCGTTTAGTGGCCAAGGACTTTATCCAATAATACGGTTTGGTATGTTGAGACATTTTCACCTATTGCTGAGTTGACTTATATTTGAGTTCTTCTATCTTTGGTAGTTTCTAGAAATTGGCCTCTTTATCAGTTAGATGTGAAACTGTCTACTTAATAGCAATTTTTCGAAAACTATTTTTATGCAAAAACCTCCAGGCTTTGAATGAAGGAGGAGTTTATGGTATGTCTTCTAGAGAAGTACCATTATGGTCTGATGTAGTTAAACGTGCGTGGTTTGACAAATTCAACAATGTCTTGCAACAAATTGGATTTGTTCGTAGCAGCTCAGATACATGCTTATTTATACATCATAGGTCTCAGAACATAGTAATATTGTTTATGTGGATGATATAATTATCACCGTAGATGATTATGCTTGCATTTCCAAGTTGAAAGAACACTTAGCTCCTCATTTTTGTACAAAAGATCTTGGGCTATTGAGATACTTTCTCGGTGAGATATCGCAAAGTTCCAGATGATTGCATCTTTCTTGGCACAAATATGTGTTGGATCTTCTATATGAAACACGATTCTTAGTTTGCAGACTACAGACACACCTATGGATTCCACAGTTAAGCTATCCAGATTGAGTTCTTCATCCGATTCTCTTCTATTTGATCCAGGACATTAGAGACGAATGGTTGGGAAGCTAATTTATCTTGCTGTCACTCGTCTAGACATTGCTTACACTGTGAGTACGATGACCCAATATATGTAGAATCATTGACCTCTCATCTTCAGACCGTTGAAAGGATTCTACGTTACATAACTCATGGACATGACCTTCTCTATATACCTTTTACACTGTTATTCACATCCTTTGCAAATGCTGACTTTGCTGGGTCAGTCGATGATCATCGCTCTACCAGCGGTTACCTTGTCTTCCTAGAATACAATTTGGTTACATAGAGAAATAAGAAGTATAATATAGTTGCTCGTTCTTATGTTGAGGCTGAATATAGAGCCATGACACATGCTCTCTGAGTTGATTTGGCTCAACTCACTTCCTTATAGATCTTGGAGTTACCCTCTCTTCTCGAGCTGTTTTTTACTGTGACAACAAGGCTACTATCCATAATATTGAGAATCCAGACTTTCATGAAAGGACTAAGTACATCGAGATATATTGTCACTTTATTCGAGAGAAAGTGACATATAGAAAGTTGCCTTACAATACGTGTGTTATTTAGTTCAGATGTCAGATATTCTCACCAAACAACTGCTTCGATCTTTGTTTGATTGACTGTTAGCCAAGCTGAAAGCCTGAAAATTATTAATATATATGATCAAGCTTGAGTTAGAGTGTCGGTTAACTATTATTTTATACCTTACTTTATTCCCACATCGCCTAAGCTAAAGGTGGATGTCATCACTTGTTCCTATAAATGTACCAAGGCTGCTCATGTTTTATTTACATCAATAAACTAAAAGTTCTCTCTGAGTTTCACGTACTATGAATGGCGAGGCCTGGTCATTCTTGCTCTTTGAATGAGCAATTTTTTTAATTGTTATAAGGTTGACGATTCAGGCAGAGCATGGCCCTGATAGTTAAGTGGTTCTTGTCATTGCTGGAGATGATGTGGATCTCAGTGCCATTGAGACTGAAATTAGCAAACAATGTGCAAGCCTACCCAGAGTTTGCTTCAAAAGCACTAGGCCACAGTTTCACTGTGCTTGCCAGGGATATGGTTGAGGTGTGTTACTTATTCTCAAGAATATTATTTTTATTAGTTTTGAACCTCCTTCAAATTTAGGATAAGCTTGACTAATTTGAATTTTTTTCTTTTCTTTTTAGGCTATCTCATTCTTGAACTTGTATGCTCCAGAGCATCTGATAATTAATGTTAAAGATGCAGAGAGATGGGAGGGTCTCATCGAGAATGCAGGTCGGTAACAGCCATCATCATGATTTTTTGTTGTTTGTTTCTTGTTTGCAATGTGTGTATCCAGTATCCAAGCCTTCTAGAGGATCCACCTACTCCCCTGGCCTCTTGGAGCCCCATCGTAATTCACGAGTCAATTGTCCAGAATGTCCTGGACATCCCAGTGGTGGTTGTATAATTCAAGGGTAAAGTGTAACAAAATCCTCCTTAGATTTGCCTCGTTAGCAAAATAAGACTCGTTAGAAAACTAAAGCAATTAAACCCTCCCGTAATTTATGACTCGATCAAAATGCCCCCCCCTACCGTTACAAATCGTCAAATTTGACCGTTAGTGGCTGTTTAAAAAATGATAAAAAAAAATATAAAAAAATACCCTTCCCTCTTCCCCATTCACCCCCTCCCCTCCCTCCCCCCCCCCCCCCCCCCCCCCCCCCCCTTGGTGGCAGCCCCCTCCTCCTCCCCTCCTCCCCACAACCACCCTCCTCCTCCCCTCCTCCCCGCGTCCAACCTCCTCCTCCCCGCTCCCCCAACTCCTCCTCCCCTCCTCCCCACGTCCAACCTCCTCCTCCCCGCCCCCCTCCTCCTCCTCCTCTCCTCCCCTCCTCCCCGCGTCCAGCCTCCTCCTCCCCGCCCCCTCCTCCCCCCCTCCTCCCTACGTCCAGCCTCCTCCTCCCCGCGTCCAGCCTCCTCCTCCCCACCCCACCCCTCCTCCCCGCGTCCAGCCACCCTCCTTCCCGCGGCCACCCGCTCGACCTGCCCCCACCACCAAAGAGAGAGGGGGAGGGGGAGAAGGGGGGGGGGGGGGGGGTTAAAATCGTCTTTTTAGACGTAATTTAACATCAATTAACGACAAGGGTGTAAACTGAGCAAAAATAAAAACGCGAGAGTTTTTTAAAACAAGGGGTCTTTAAATGCAAAAAACGCAAATCTAAGGAGGGACCTAGCTGACATTGATTTTGATGTGTCTGATAATAAGCGACATGGTCACGACACCAATACCCATCAATCTTTGGTTTGGCTGTCTTACCTAGATATATTTAAACAAATAGGGACCTAGCTGTCGACCCTTTCCCATTGGGTTTTACATATTTAATTATACATTCCGGTGGTGGTTGTATAATTCAAACTCAGGCTATCTATTCTATGTTGCATGGACACAAATATCACAAATACGATACAGACATGACTTTATGGAGCTGACATTGATTTTGATGTGTCTGATAATAAGCGACATGGTCACGGCATCAATACCCACCAATCTTTGGTTTGGCTGTCTTACCTAGATATATTTAAACAAATAGTGACCTAGCTGTCGACCCTCTCCCATTGGGTTTTACATATTTAATTATACATTAAAAAAGACAACTTGAGCTCGAATGTCATGCCATAGTATTTTAGAGCCACAACTTCCGGTACTAAAATCGATAGTTTGCGTTATCCGTCGATAAGATACGATACAGTTGATATTGATACAACTTTGCATGCCCCAATTCAATAATGACCGATACCGACGTTTGGGGTCTCTTTCTCAGTCAACTCGGCAGAGAAAATTGAACGAAAAAGAAAAAAAATAGAAATATAATGTGAACGCAATGATTCATTGACAATGTTGTATCGATATGATTTTTTATTCATAAATTGTAACTATTACCATTGTCGAAGTTGTATATCTATAGTTAATAGCATTCATACATATTAATATTATTCCATTTTAAACTAACGCGAAGCAACATATAATATATAAAATTATGTATAAATGTATCAAATATATATATTTTTAGTTTTTAAAAGACTTTTTAGTAGTTTTGTCTGTCTGTAGTGAAAAGATCCGATAATCCAATAAGAAACCGTAGATACTACCGATAACGTCTATAGTGATACTCGTACGAAGGATATGACACCGATTTCGATACCCATACTGCGAACTTTGGTAGTTTCGTAAACTATTTTTTATTTTTCTATAGTACCTTTAAGTTGTATAAGGCAAGGGGGTGTCGTGCGTGTGACGGTAGCTACTCTTGCATCCTAGAGGATGCATGTTTTAGTAATGAAAGTAGCCTCATATACACGAGGATAAAGCTTTATCACCCTCTCGGATCCTGGATAAGCAGGGAAACTGTTGCACTAGGATTCCCTTTTTAAGATTAAAGGTTGATAAGTTTCCAAATTTTCTGGCTTGTGCATTCACAGGTTAAGGACCAATAGTTTGAAAAGTAATTTTCATGAGATTGTGACGTGGAAGCACCCGAGTCTGCCGAATTTGAATTATTAGATTTTATTTTAAGCCGTACAGACCATTAACAGACGACAGACGAGAGTCGCTGTGCAATGTCCATATTCTTTTTTTTTTGGGCATGCTAAGTCAAAAGCCATAGATGGCCCAATGTAGTAAAGTCTTAACTCCTTTTAGCAATAGATGTTATTATGTCTTGAGATCTCCTGGGATTGAGCATTCATTTACATGTTGCTTTCTTTCAACTAATTTAGTTGATTACGCTAAATAATCGCGCGTCGGTGACTATGCGAGCGGAACGAATCACGTCCTCCCTATTTACGGTTATGCGAGGATGTACAGTGGTGTCTCTAGACTCGTTCCAGAAATACATAACCGTGCAGTCTCTGACAGAGGAAGGGCTGAGGAAGCTGGGACCTTATGTTGCCAAGATGGCCGAGGTGGAGGGTCTGGAAGCCCACAACCGAGCTCTTACTCTCAGGCTCCAGGCCATGGATGCTGCTCTCTCGATATAAAAGTTCATCAGCTCCGTCAAGGATTTCAATCTGAGCTGTAATATTTATGAAATGATTTGTTGGTACTTTGTTTTTGTTTTTCATTAGTGAAAAGAAGACCGAGAATTCTGTTGTTCCTCCTGCAAGTTTTGGAGTAGAAAGTGTTTCTTTTTCTTCTAGGTTACTGTATTGTGGGAAACTCCAGCTAGTTTGGATTCTGTTGTGATATATCATTATGAAGACAATCCGTAACAAGTCGATTTTTTTTTTGTGCAATCCCAAAACGATCAGGACCCATCAAATTGTTGAATTTGTTGCTGCTGATATTGGTAATTTGTGAGATATATTCTGTTGTGTTTAAAGTGCAACTATTTGGAGATTCTAGGGCATTTCTTTCACTACATACAAAAATTAATAAAACAATTACCAAATATTATTAAGATAGGATTTACCAGAAATATGGTAAGAGATTACCATGACAGGCTCACCATTCATCACTGCCACATGGTTAGCCGGGCTCACTATTGATCATTGCCACATGGTTACATCATCCCACTGAATAATTTTTCTATGTCAAGCATGCACCACACATCTGACCCATCCGTCACTCACGTGCACATGTTCAGAAACTTGGGCACCCACCAAGGTACATTTTACTTGTTCTTTTGGAACATTTTGATTCATTGAACACAAATGAGGCGCATAATCATCTATATCAGTATTAGTATTCGAGAATTTTAGATTAGATGTACCATTGGAAAACCTTCTTCTATTGGCAATGGAAAGATATGAAAAGCTTTTATGAGCATTGATTTGGAAGGATATAGGATCTCCCTTGCCAATGGGTGGCCTATAAAAGGGGCCTGGTTGAACACAAGCATGAACATCAGGAGTCGAGGAGATAGAAGAAGACTTTGGAGCTAGCAATGCCAGTCCAATCTCCTGGTCGAAAAACCGCAGGCCATGACTTCTGTCATCGTCGGTCACAACGACGAAGAAGAACTCATTCCCCTATTGAGGCTCAGTGTTCAATCCCATCGACCCTATTAAATGGATAAGGTAATACCACTGGACCTCTCAATTTTCATTTTTTGAAGGTACAATGTGATGTGCCCATGCTGTATCATGTGGTGCATTCATGTCCGTGCATAGTTTTCTTTCTTCTACTAACATTTAGATTTAACTTCACCTGGCACTTCCACATATTATATCATCAAAAGAAAAGAAAAAAAGATTTTTCTTATATATGTTTTTTTTGGTTTATTCAGTGTCGAGGACCTCAAACCTTGGATCTCAACAGATCCAAGGTGTCTTCAATCGAACAACCTTCAATCCATTGAGATCCAACCTTGGATCTCAACGGATCCAAGGAGTTTTGGATCACCATGGAAATGTCAACTAACTCGAGGTGTTGGCAAAAAGAGATGGAGGAAGAACTACTCTTATTAAGGGATTTTTTTTTTTCCGACGTAGAGATTCAGAGGATGCAGCTCTTTTCACTGAAAGATCATCACGTTGCAACCAGTGGCGGAACTTGACTAAAATGTTTGGAGAGACAAGTTATATTTAGAGGAGTAAATCATATTTTTTTAGGTGCAAAATTGCATTTTAGAAGGAGTTAATATAAATATTTATTAAGAAAAAAAAAAATTGGGAAGGGCCATGCCCCCCCCCCCCCCCCCCCCCCCCCCCCCCCCCCCAAGTCTCCACTAAGCTCTGCCCCTATCTGTAACCCCGCAAGATACAAGTTTTCAAGATTGATTGACTGAGGATGTTTGACTATAGTATTGTAATGCTTTTATACAATATATGAATCAAGTCGTAGTCTGAAACTCTTTTTTTGTTGAAATAAAATGGTACTTTATTGACTTATTGTGATGGTAAGCTTATCTAATGGAGCATATGTAGGTAGGGTGCAGCTATCCGCACCCCACCTCTTTCTAAGCACATCCCATAAAAATTAAAAATAAAATAAAATTTCTATTCTACCCCTCCTCCTGCCCCCCTCCCGATCCCTCCTCCCGACCCCCCTCCTCGTCCTCCTCCCGCCGAACCTCCTTCTCCTCCCTCCTCCTCCTTCCGACCCCCGGCTCCCCTCCCGACCCCTCCTCCTCCTCCTCCCCCTCCCGACCCCTCCTTCCTCCTCCGGGGTCGAAGGTCGGAGGGTCGGAGGAGGAGGGAGGAGGAGGGTCGGAGGAGGAGTAGGAGGAGGAGGAGGGGTCGGGGGAGGAGGAGGGGTCGGGAGGGGAGCAGGGGGTCGGGAGGAGGATGGTCGGCAGGAGGGGAGCAGGTGGTCGGGAGGAGGAGGAAGAGGAGGAGGAGGGTCGGCGGGAGGAGGAGGAGGGGGGGGGGTCGGAAGAAGTGATCAGGAGGGGAGCACGGGGGGGGGGGGGGGGGGGGGGGGGGGGGGGGAGGGGTTGGGAAGGAGTAGAAAAGGAATTTTATTTTATTTTTAATTTTTGTGGGGTGTGCTTAAAGGTGGTGGGGTGCGGCTATTCTGTATTATTTTTTTCTCATGAGTAATGAGTTCTTTGGTTCATTTTCAAAGTTATCTATATAGAATTCTTGTTTCAGGATTTACCTATTTTCTGTTTAATATCCTAGTTACGATCATGTTAGAAGGTTGCACATCAAAATTTGTACTGTTTTAAACATACAATTTTGATCAAGGATCTACTCAGAATTGTATACATTAGAGCAACATCTTGCTCTCTGTACTTCTATTTATGGTATTTTCGATGTACCAACAATTTGAAATAATTTTGAGCAATATGCAGCATTTGATTTATATACCATTCTCAAAACTAATGTCAGGAGACATAATCCTAACTTCAAACTACTTTGTTTCTATCGATAATGTTCTATAGGCCAAAATTTCGAACAATAAAACTATTGAAGGAATGTCCTAAAATTATGGAGAAATTTGTTGATAATAATTGCATTAATATATATGGTTACTACATATATGGTATTAACATATATGGTTGCTACACTTTAGGCAGTATAGTTGTATTTTTAATATAATTATGGATGTACATTAATTGATTATATATTTCCTCTATATAATGAGCAATATTACTTTGATTAAAAATAAGAAAGCTGATTCCATTTTCTTCATGGTATCGGAGCGTTCGCTCTTGAGAACCTAGAAATCCATATAACAAAAATACCTCATAGCTGGTGACGAAGAACAAAAGCTTCTTGAACAAAACAAGGGCTCAAACTCTTCCAAGGCCTCACAATCATGGAAGAACTCCGATCATCCACTTTTTCACCATCACTCGGATCAACCAGACGATGTTCTCATTTTACAACTGCTAATGGAAGACAATTATACAACGTGGGTGCAGTAAATGAGCATGGCACTTACTATCAAGAATAAGAAGATCTCTGTAGAAGGAACCCTCAAATGGTCGACTCACAACCCTGATGAGCAACAACAAAGGGACTGTTGCAACACTCTTGTCAAAACAAAGTCCGACTCTGTCAACCTAGTCGATAATGTTCCAAGTTATGAGAAACTCTTAGGTAAAGCATTTCATCTTGCAAAAAGTAGTAAAGGGACAATGTGGATATTGGATAGTGGTGCAAATGATCATATTGTTTGTAACCTATTTTGCTTACTTTACTAAAATTAGTCCGTAACCGTTGGGTTAAGCTTCCTGATGCAACCTCAGCACGTGTTACTCATATTGGCACAATAGCTTTCTCTTCCCATTTTGTTCTTCATAATGTTCTTTGCGTTCCATTATTCTATCTCAACTTGATTTCTATGAGAAAATTAGCATTCGATTCATCCGATATTACTATGTTTCTCAGACAAATTTGTGTCATATAGGACCTACGATCGGGAAAGATGATTGGGACTGGTACTGAGAATGACAAACTTTATCGTCTTAATCAATCCAAGAAAGGAACATGCAATGCGGTATACACCAATACAAATAGCGTGTGGCATCAACGACTTGGTCACCCTTTAAGTAAAGCATCTTCGTTGTTTCCATTCCATGCAAATAGTAATTCAAGCACTTCACTATCTATCCTTTAGCAAAACTCACTAGACAACCTTTTCCATTAAGCAGTGCTCGTAGTGCATCTTGTTTTGATTTAATTCACATTGACATTTGGGGTGGTTATCATGTTCCATCTTTTTCTAGTGCGCAATATTTTTAACCATTGTTGATGACCCATTCAAGAAGTACACAGGTATATTTGATGACACACAAATCTGAAGCACGCACTCAACTCATTCATTTTTTTCACTTGGTCGAGAATCAATTTGGTAAAAGTGTTAAGGTCTTAAGGAGTGGTAATGGCTTAGAATTTAAGATTGCCCAATTTTAGTCATCCAGTCATCCAAAAGCATTGTCAACCAAACTAGTTGCGTCAACACACCACAACGAAATGGTGTAGCTAAGCGCAAACATTGACATTTGCTAAATGTAGCTAGAGCTCTCCTTTTTCAAGCAACCAAAATATTTTTGGGGAGATGCCACAATCACTACGGCTTACTTAATCAATAGGACACCGACTACAATTCTTCAGGAAGAAAACACCATTTGAAAAACTTTTTCATAAGGAACCAAGTTATTCTCATTTAAAGGTTTTTGGTTGTCAATGTTTTGTGTCCACACATCCAACCCGTCCTAACAAATTTGATCCTAGGTCAATAGAGTGCATTTTTCTTGGCCACCCACATCGCCAAAAAGAGTATAAGGTTTATAACTTGACAACCAAGAAAATTCTAGTTTTTGAGGAATGTAATTTTCTTTGAGAGTGCTTTTATTTTAAAATAAATTCTTATTTTCATTCTTCACCCAACACTAATTGTTTCCTTCTTTGCCTAATTCACCACATTTAGATATCCCTCCAATTTTAACTCATATAATCTCTCGTCAAAATTTCTATCACAACTCAACTCCTACAATCTCTCCTCCAAATCCCAGTCTTCCGCTGACCATAACTCTCCTGATACTGCTTCCAAATCAACCACATCCTCAGATCAAGTTTCTTATCCACTCACGCCTTCTAAAAAGGACAAAAATCCCCCCAGGATATAATTTATATCACGGCGAGGCTTTAGATGCTCGCTCAGAGCTCGCTACATTAGCAGCCCCCCTCAGTCGCCGGGGTGGGGCTCGCTGTATTACCTCAGTTTTAAAGCGGGGGCATCCTCTACTACTGATCCTGTCCTTGAAACATCTTCCGATCCTATTCTATCACCTTTACAGCCTCCACAACTGTCTCCACCACAACCACGAAGGTCTTCTCAAACAACAAAAATTCCAATTGCATTGCAGGGCTTTCATATCAATGTGGGTCTATCCTCATGCCCTGAACCATCAGCTTCCTCGAACGAGGTCATCTCTCCAAGTACGACTTATAGCCTATCTCATGTTCTATCTTATGCTAATCTTTCTTCATCTCATAGAACCTTTACTGCTAACATGACCATGTATAGAGAACCTACCTTATTTTATCAAGCAGTTAAGGATCCAAAATGGAGAGAAGCTATGCAGTAAGAGGTTCAAGCACTTCAAGCTAACAAGACCTGGAGTTTGGTTCCTCCTTTGACTCACAAACGACCAATTGGTTGTAAGTGGGTATACAAAATCAAGTATAATTCCGATGGCACAATTGAGCACTGCGAGGCCAGGTTAGTGGCCAGGGGTTACAACCAAGTTGAAGGGCTCGACCACATGGAAATGTTTGTATCGGTTGCTAAGCTCACAACAGTTCGAGTCTTACTCAATCTTGTAACCCAGCAGAATTGGCACCTTCACCAATTGGACGTAAACAATGCATTTCTCAATGAAGATCTCCATGAAGATATGTACATGCAGCTTCCTCCTGGCTTCGAACGAAAGGGGAACAATAGGGCCTGTAAGCTACACAAATCATTATGTGGCTTGAAGCAAGCCTCAAGGCAATAATTTTTGAAGCTTTCCTCATCCCTCAAGTCAGCCGACTTCAAGCAATCATGGTCTGACTATTCTTTATTTGTCCGAAACAATTGGGGTATCTTCACAGCTTTGTTGATCTATATCGATGATGTTGTTCTAGCAGGGAACAATTTAGAAGACATCACAAAGATCAAGTATTTTCTCTCATGCCATTTCAAACTAAAGGATATGGGACAATTAAGGTACTTCCTTGGAATAGAAGTAGCAAGGTCCAACCATGGAATTGCCTTGTGTTACACATTGGAGATTCTTGAAGATACATGATTTCTTGGGGCTAAATCTTCATGTTTCCAGTTGAGCAAAATGTGACGCTCACACAAGGAGATAAAAACTTACTGGAAGACGCATCACAATATCGAAGGCTGGTTGGGCGACCCATTTACCTATCCATTACAAGGCCGGACCTTGTGTAAGCAGTTCGCATACTCAGCCAGTTCATGCACAAACCTAGCAACCTCACTTAAAAGCAACTCACAAGGTATTAAGGTACATCAAGCAAACACCTGGTCAATGAATCTCTTACCCTCCAGAGATCGTTAGAGTTAAGGGAATATTGTGATGCAGACTGGGCTTGCTGTAAGGACACTAGAAGGTCAATAATTGGCTATTGTATTTTCCTCGGACATGCTCCTATTTCATGAAGACAAAGAAACAAAGTACAGTCTCACGTTCAAGTGTAGAAGCTGAGTATCATTCTATGGCTACTAGATGTTGTGAAATAACATGGTTGCAATATCGTTTGAAGGACTTGAATGTTAGACGTGTGAATCCAGTTAAATTGTTTTGTGATAACAAGGCAGTAATAGACATAGCCTCAAATCAAGTGTTCCATGAACGAACCAAGCATATAGAAATAGACTGTCATGTCGTGCATGAAAAAGTACGAAAAAGATTGGTTAATACAGAGCACATACAAACCAAGAAGCAAACAACATATATATTCACAAAACCATCGAGTTCGAACCAGTTCTCCAAATTGCTGGGCAAGTTAGGAGTGATTAACATACACTCCAACTTGAGGGGGAGTATTGAAGGAATGTTCTAAAATTATGGAGAAATTTGTTGATAATAATTGCATTAACATATATGGTTACTACATATATGGTATTAACATATATGGTTGTTACACTTTAAGCAGTATAGTTGTATTTTTCTATAATTATGGATGTACATTGATTGTATATTTTTTTTCTATATAATGAGGGATATTAATTTGATGAAAAATAAGAAAGTTGATTCCATTTTCTTCAAAAATAGTGTATATGAAGATAATAGTGTTGGAATTAATTCATTAATTGTATATTTTTGTTTATAGAATTATCTTATTAAAGGAATTAATACTAATTTCTTAACTGAATATTTATGTTTATAGAATTATTTTATTAAAGGAATTAATTTACTAATTCCTTAACTGGATATTTCTAGTTGGCTTCCTATTTAGATTTGTATATAATTTGAATTGATAACAAATCATATAGATTAGGTAATTAGTTGGGTTTAGGATATTTGAAAAATCAATTCAATCGCATCTTAATAACTCATCTTTATTTAATAAAATTAAGCCATTTTTTTCAATCTCTACATGGTATCAGAGCTATGCTCCTGGCTTGTTTCTTCCACCATCTCTTTCTTTCTTATAATGGCTTCCAAAGACAGATCTTCATTTTCCAATGCTTATCGTAATAATCGAGCTCCTCCACATCCATATATTTGGTATTGCCAAGGATGTGGTACTCAAGGACACACTGTCAAGCGATGTTCCCTTTTTTGACTTGTCATTACCCAATCATCATCAGTCCATCTACAACAAGTTCACAGGTGCCACTTTATGCTTCTCCATGGCAACCCGTGCACACACTCCGAATATCTTGAGACACATGACTACTTGATAGTAGGGCATCGCACTATGTTACTGCGGACTTGAATAATCTTTCGCCTCATACTCCTTATACGGGGTTTGACGACATTATGATCGGTGATCGATCGGGTTTCATGTTACCCTTACCAGTGCCACCACTCTTTCTACCCCTACGTGTCACGCCCAACGTCTGCATGATCGGGTACGGGTGCGTGGGTACGTCTAGCCTATGTCGTAGAATCGACAGTAGTGAGCTGTTCTAAACCTCAATAGTCATCGAATGCTCATAAATCAATTTTGTTCATCACAACTACTAATTACGTGCCTAGTATCAATCACCACATTTCATTATTTCTTTAGTACATATTTTATAAAAAAATATTCGAAGAAAATCCAGTAAAATAGTAAAGACAACATCCTCAAGTTCTATCATCCACAACTGCATCGAGTACAACATCAATACAACTCATACAATTGAAAAAGATCTATACAAAGGTAATCTGGCTATTCTAAGTCATCAATGATCCTGCGTAGCATCCATGTTAGAAATTACTATTACATCGTCCTGTAGGCCATAAAAGCTAAGGTAGAAGTTATCATCACCGCAACGTATCTAGTTAAGATAGGAGCAAAGTACAATCTCGATAAGAAATATTATACGAAGTAAATCTGAAATACAACAGGTAATAATATGAACTAACCTGCAATACTGAACAATAGTACAATAATCAAAACAATGAACAATCAATTAATGCAAGTGTGTTTTGAAATACTATTTAGCATGTGACCGGCTGAAAATTACAATCAATAATAACGTGGCTTAATCCTACGTGAAATGTACAATTAGACTATTCACAATAACCTAGCTAGTTGGGTGTGGTCACATACAAAATAAATATTTTGCCGTTCCCATAATACAGTCATAATGACACAATGACACACAATATCCTCATGTTAATCTTATGTCTAATATGAGATCAAGAGCAATACAAAAATATAATGTAAAGAGTTCAAGTCGGTGTACTTGCCTCAGGTCCAATTCGCTAACTTCGCTCTTAATCCAAACCTATAAAATATAAGATTCTATTATAAATTCCCTATCCTTATGAAATCCTTATTAATCTCTAAAGAGCCTTAAGTCCAAATCTTAGTATAAGCCCAATACTCAATTACCTAACTTATTCTCCTAAAGCCTATTTCATATTTTATGCTATTTGACCCGGTCTAATATAGTATATATTTTATTTGGAAATAACGTTACGAAGCCTAAGGAATTAGACCCATAGATTTAATAAAAACTCAGCCCATCTGGCCTGGGCTCGTGCTTATTGATTTTGTTAGGGTTATATACTAAAAGCATCACTTTTGTATTGACTATATTTTTTTTTTTATCTTTTTTGATTGAGAATCATATGGCAAATGTTTGCATATTTTATTGTTATATGTTAATACAAGTGTCTGAAATTCTATATTGTATATAATATGGTGTGTGGTGACACACAAAAGATCATAATATCAGTTCCATGTAGTACATATAAATTCACAACCTAGATGGATTTGGACAAACCATTGATTAGATTGTAGTATAATCTGGCATTAGTCTATTTTTGCTATATGTTTAATTATACTAGTGCACTTTGTGTGTATTGAACAAGACCACTTGAGGTTTTACCCCTTGTACTGACTATATAAGAGAATAAACACCTATGTTATTATGGATTTTTGTGCTCTTAATTTGGATATAATAACAAATAAGTATATGCAATGTGCATTACTTTGACTCATAAAAGAGTGAGATTCATTATGTGTAATGTGCAGGACCGTTGAGCACCTCTAGAGGGGGGGTGAATAGAGTGTGTGTGTGTGCAGCAGAAAATAATCACCAATAAAAAATTAACTATGGCAGAAAATAAGAGATAATAAATAAATGCAGCAAGAGATAGAGAGATCAAACTCAGTGACACAGCGATGTATACTGGTATCCCTCTGAGAGGACTAATCCAGTCTCGAGTACTCTTGCTCGATGTTAATCCACTATGGCACAAGCTAAATGAGAGCTTGCAGTCTCTTACAACACCGTGCTTGGAGACAAATGCACGACCGACTTTACAACACCATGCTTGGTGACGAGCGCACGACCGGCTCCATAACAGGATAGTTGCTGAACTTGGAACGACCTCTTTACAACTCTTGGACACCAAAAACTCTAAATCAACATAGATATTACTGGCTTTTGGCTAAGAGATGTATAGGTATAATTTGAAAGCTTTAGAACGTTTTGAAAACACTTAAAGAGTAGAGAAGAGAAGATGACGAGTGAATGAGTGATTTGAAATAAAAATTTCTCTTCTATTTATAGGTGTTTTCTGGGACCGAACTCGGACAGAGTTCGGGCAGAGTTCTAATGCAAATATTTCGCATAGAGACGTTGCTCGCAGATTTGGAGGCAACTGAACTTTTGAATTTAAACTGACCGAACTCGGGCAGAGTTCGGACCGAACTCGGACCGAACTCGATTTTGAGTTCTGTCAAGGGATTTTCGAAATATTTGTCAAAGAGCTGTTTTGTTAAAAATAAAACGAGATATTTTGTAAAGTTGAAAAATATAAGTAGGTAGGCTCTTTAGAAAATTGGACTGGGATAAACCTAAGCCAGTATTACCTATTTGATTTTACAATATTAATCCTAGACTCAATAAAATTAAAATACAGAATAAACTGTAAAATGACTCAAACAAAAATCCATTGAATCTTTTGCTTGTTGATGCAGTACAACGTCCATTGATATTGATTTCACATATATCCTGAAATGATTAGCAGCAGTTTGTATATTTTTGTGTATTGACTAAAGTGTGTGTTGATTATCAAAATCGGGTGTGACCATTGTAACTCCACTTCCTGATTTTTGAAAAAAATATAAAATTTTAATTTTTAATAATAGCATTGATTTATTGGGTTTCAAATAAAGAGTTAATTTTAATTTAATTATTAATATGATGATGGATATTTTAGGAGGGAAATAAATTGGGAACAATTTTTAAAATTTGAAAAGTTGTTACAACCAATTTTGTGGTCCCCTCACCTTTGTTTTAAATAAAAAAATATAATTATATAAGTCTAACTGTTTTCTTTACTGTCAACATAATATTCAAAAAGGGGGAGGGGGTTTATGTAAATTCTATAGAGCGGAGGGATTTGTTGGTTAATTAGCTTGGGCGGGAGGGTGCTTTTGCAAATGCGCCATTTTCTTATATTGTAATTATCTGGAGAGAGAGTGTATCATAACACTCGATTTCTTTTTTTCTTCGGTGCTCTCACTGAGCACTCAACCTAATTTTCCAAGCAAGCCCTAAATTCTTCCGTCGACGCTCGAGGAGGAAACGACGGCGAGGCATCTCCTCCGCGGCGACGATGGTGAGGACGACGATTTCGACAGCGAGTCTCCGTTCCCTCGGCTACAGCATCTAGGCGGCCTTCTTCTCCACTGATGGCGACCAACTCCCCATTCCTCGAGCGTGCAGATCGGCGACGGCGACTACTGATGGTCGGCGGTCATCCTCCGAGTGCAGCGCTTCCTTCGATTGGCAGTAACCGCGGGTTTTCCTTAGTCATCTTCTTCCAGTAACTGGGTTCGACGAATCTTCGTCGAACTCGCGAGCAGCGGACCCCGATTGGTGAGTTCTGTGACCATTTCCTCCCTCCTTTGTTCAATTTGTGGATCGGTTTTGTACTGACCTAAATTTTAATCGATCGGCTCGATCAAGGAGACTGTTTGGATCGTCGACGATTCTAATCTCGTCTACGAACTCGGATGGATCGCTCAGATCTTTGATCATTTGTTTGACGAACCCGATTGAGGTGAGTTGATTTGATTTCGGTTTAATGTTCTTGAATTTTTGATTAATACTGAGTATTGGATCGAGAGTGCTATTTCTCGAATTTATTTGTTTTCGTCTGGATTGTTATAATGATCTATGAATATCTAGAATTTTTTTTTATAATTTTGGGTTCGATTAGAACAGGGGAGCAACGATTTCAGTTGTGTGTCTGATCGCCAATTATTTGGTTTAATGTTGCTCCAGGAATCGGATACAGAGGGTTGTGTCGAGCCTTTGGGAATTCTCTTTTCGGATTGTGATTTCAGGTTTGTCTCTACACTTTTGATCAGGAAGTCTTTTCTGTGTAGGAACTTAGATGTCATTCTTGGCTGCAGTTTCAGTGTCTGATTTGTGTAGCAGTAGCTATGGTGTTGTTGGTGTCGGCTTGACGTAACTAGTGTGGGTTGCAAGTTCGTGAACTCAAGTTGATCGTGTCTCTGTGGGTGACCCTGGAAGTTTAGAACTATTGCAGTGCAGTGCAGTGCCAGGCTCTATTGAATCTTGCTTAGTGCGGGATACACTTGGCTATAGACCAGTTGCCTGTGTCAGCGGGTGTGACTGTATCGGATCATAGCGATCGTGCGTGTGTGTCCGGGGCACATTCATGATTCAGCAGGAGGGAATGTGTCTTTGTGGGCTGTAGCAGTAATCGGGGGTGTGTGGCCAAGGCTTCCCGTGTCCAACGACGGACTGTATCGTATGTACCAGGTCGATTAGGGGCAAGGTTGCTGTCTGTGTTCTGATCAGGGTAATGTGTCATGTTTGGGATCAGTTTAGCAATTGGCAGGATTTTAATTACGATTTCAAATCTTTTGTATGAATATTTTATGTAACCTATATTGATCTTGTTAGAATCAAACTATATGTAATATTTTCTTTTATTCTGAGATTTTGAATTGAAGTGTGTGTAATAGCTTTCTCCTAGTGAGTTTGGGATATCCCTGTTCTTTTAAATTCTGGGCTAATACTGTAGTTGGTTGGACTTGGTATAGAAGTTCGATTTGGGATGGCAGTTGTATATTAAACAGGTTGCTGGGATGGCAGTAGTATTGGCAGTTGGTTGGCTGGGTCCTAAACCATTTGCTTTTTTGCTTTTCTTCTGTTGAATAGATTTGGAGTCCTGAGAGGTTATGACAAATCATATGAAGCTTTGGGGCTGAGCTAAAAGTCCAAACATGGATTGATGCAAACCCTGAATCACTTTATATATGATAATAGCTAGTTATATTTACTTTGGAGACTTTAGTACAGGGAGCTTCATTCTGTGGTGTGACTATCATGACTGAGTATTTGGGCTATTTGAGTGAGTCTTTGTGGCAAGGCTGCCATTAATTGAGTCAAGAAGGAAATAGTTGCCAAAACTCATGTACGGCTAGCTTGATGGGTTGAGTGGGTCCAAATGTGTGAATTCATGGATATGTTTTGATGGAGTTCATTGCTCTGACTTTTGGCCAGGGATTAGAGGACTGTTCGTTAAGCTGAGTTCTAGCCGTTGAAGTAAAGTTTAAATTGATGTAGTAGTGATTAGTTTGGTAAACTTTATATATATGTACATTAATTGCTGAGAGCTTTGTAATATACAGGGCTGAGCATGTGGGATTAATTCTTAATATTTATTAGACTTAAATCAACTAGTATATTAATGGTTAGATATTAATCAATTGTCATAGATTAGACATTAACCAACTTGTACACATCATTATCAAATTCAGGTGAACATAGAGACTACTATCTTCCTATTCCCGATCTTCCCGGAGCAAAGACAAGTACATTCTATGGTCTTGTGCATTTCATTATACCCTGTGCTATCTTGATTGACACATTATAACACGTCATGTACTTTCTGGTGCTCATGTTCCTTGTTCTTATTACTTGTACCTGGGGAGGGAAAATATACTATTTATGTGACCAAACCCAAGAAACAACTCAGGTGTGTTTAGCTTAGACCCCGCATCGTGCACGCGGGTCCTAAGCCGTACCATTCATGTGCTTTCAGGTGCTTTCATGTGCTTTTATGTGCTTACCCCTAGCCGGTCACATACTTAGTTATATTTCAAATATAGTACACACATGCAGGAGATATACCTTGTACTTATTTCCTGTGATTCCATGATACCATGTTCTTTCATGTGCTTACATATCATGTACTTTTATGTACTTTACACACCATGTTCTTTCATGTACTTATTCACCATGTTCTTTCCTGTACTTTTCATGTTCCCTTGTACTTTCATATCATGATGTCTTGTTCATTACCTAGAATTGTACTTTGCTTCGCTTCTGAATAGGATATGTTGTAGGTATGCTTGCAGGATATTGTTCTACTTTATGGGCCAGAGCCCAGGATTTAGCTGAGCAGGATGAGGCTTAGCTTGAGGCTTCAGGTTTAGATTGCTTAGCTTTACTTTGAGATATTGACTTTAGAGTTCATAGCACTTTTCATTCCTGTTGATTCTGGTACATTATGATATCTGGATTTGTGGATTATGGTGATCATTCTGGGATACGTTTATAGATGCTGTGATTCTATATTTTCATGATTATCTGTTAGTTTTCCCTAGCTTGGTACAGCTTACTTCGTCGTGTCTAACGACGAAGGCTGGGCGTGTCCGACTCGTGTCCGATTATTCGGGAGCGGGTCGTGACATATTTTTAGTGGTGGCCCATGCAGGTCTATCCTAATGGTACCTAGGTCTTAGCGTACTATTGGGGGACTTGATTTACACTAGGGAAACTTGATCACAGCATAGGAAAATCGAAAAATAAGGATATATCAGGTGTATCAGGTATTTTAATATTCTATAAACACTTGTTGTATTTAGGTCTAGGTTATTTTAACAATTTTCTATTTTACAGATAGTTCAAAAACATGCGATACCAGAACTGTTGATCCACCTACATTTGAAGGTTTTAAGCTTCCACTACCTTCTATCGCCACTACTATCCCCATGGGTAGTACGCAGTTGATGGAGACGTTTCAAGAGTTCCTTGACACCAGCAGGTCGTCCTTTTCCAATCCAGACTTGCAAATGTATTTTTCCAGTTAGAAAGGACTTCTGATTTCTAGACTCTCAGACACTTGGACTTTTTTGACATCGAACGCATATCTTGCACCAGGGAGCAGATCGAGAACCTGAAGCCGCTACTGAAGATCATCTCAGCATGTGAGGATCCGACTTCTCTGAAGATTAGAGCCACCTGCCAGGAGATCCAGAATGTAGCACAAACAATAGGACACAACGGGAAACTGAACCTCAGAAGGAACATGAAGATTATGACAAAGACAACAACTACCCTGGACCCGCAAAGCGTCACAACACTCAGTCAGCGTTTCTTCGGTCACATCACTAGTCATATCATCAGGAGCAGATCTCAGCAGCCAGCACGCCAGCAGCCATATATTCCTGCCAGAGCCCTGCACTTCAGCCCCAGCAGGAGATCCAGATTCAGATCCAGCTGACGATCATTTACAATTTCTGCCACCTCTCAGGATGCCACTATAAAGAGTTCCGCAAAAGACGGAGGCTATACTATACTACGGATCGCCTGCCCGCCAAGTCAAGGACTGCTAGAGAACGTTGATCACACTGCCCGAGAACAAGCGCGAGGAGCATCAGACTACAGCAAAAGGGAACCACCTTCTCAGAATCAGCAAACAGATGGAGCACTACCGCAAGGACCGGCCTACGATAGGACAGTTGAAGAAGGTTGAAGAAATTCCAGTCCCGGAAGAATACTGAAGATAGACTGAAGACAGAAGACTCTTTTGCATGGTTGTAGAAAACCATAGATCATGATTCATAATCCAGTTTTTTCTTAGATTTTTCTTGCACCTAGATTGTTTCTTAGAAACTTCCTTGTTTCCTATCTAAGGATTATTAGATTTTATTTCCTATTCTGAAGCCTTGGTCGCTAATCGAGATGTATTTTGAAAAGTTTGTTCCCATTCTTGTTCGTAACTCTGTTCTTATTCGAGATTTTCTTCCTACTCGATAACTTGTTTCCTATGGCGTCGTTTCCTAATTCAAGATTTGGTTCTACTCGAATTTTGTTCCCCATTCAGACCCTGTTGATAATTAAGACTTTACTTCGGATTACATTCCTAATCAAACTTATGCCATTCAAAACCTTGTTTGAATCTTGCTTCTATTCAAGATTTCATTTGCAGATTTTGTTTTCTATCTTGAAATTTTGACTCGTTCCCTATGAGATTTTATTTCTCATTTGTGAATTGTTTTTCGTTCTATTCACGATCTTGTTTGATCTTGCCTCGTATTTTGAGATTTCACTTGTTTCATATCCGCTATTTAATACCATGTTTTCATATTCATTTTTCATGACTTTGTTTTCTATTATTGGATTCTATTTGAAATATTGTTTTCTATTCGTTGATTGATACTCCTCCATCCATTCTTTGTAACCTTGCTCTTTTCGAGTTTCTACTCAGGAATTTGTTTCCTATTCAGGACTAGTTACAATTTGTAAATTTTGTTTTCTTTCCGAAGTTCAATTTTCTATTTGGGGCTTGTTGGAATTTGATTTTTATTCAATACTTGTTTATATTCACCATCCAAAACATCGTTTGAAAACTTCGAATTCGACCTGTTCCCTATGTGAGATTTTGTTTCCTACGTGGCTTGTTTTCTATTTAAAAATTGTTCCCTTCACAACTTTGCTTCGATCTTTTCCTATTTGAGGTATCGCTTGTTCCATGGATATTGTTTTATTCACCCATTGATTCTGTTTCCTACTCGTACCATTCGAGATTTTAAGATCCTGTTCCCTATTTTGAGACTTGTTTTGTTCGTGATTTTTCTCCCATTCAAGATTTACCAGACTTTGAATTTCAGTTCCTACTCGCGACTCGTTGAGACCGTGTTCCCTATTCAAAATCCTGTTTCCTCGTTGAGATTTTTCTATTCGAAAATTTGTTCCTTATTCACGACTTTGTTAATACTTGATTTTCTATTGGAGAATTCGTTTTCAATTCAAGTTTTTGCTCGAGGTTTCATTGTTATTCAAATTTTTTATTGAAACTTGTTTTCAGTACAGGATTTATTTCTTATTTTGAAACTTGTCTCCTGTCTAATAACTTGCCTCAGTTCATCCTTCGAGACTCTGTTATCCCTTCGGGATAATGTCCTATATATGGAATCTTGTTACCATTCCAGATATCAGTTGAAATCCCGTTATAATTTGAAACTTCGTCCTATCTGAAATTTTAAATCTCCCTGGTTGTTTTTTTTACTCACTGATTGGATCCCTTGTAGTCTCTTAGTACCTAATAAAATCTTTGTATTCTAACAGTCAGGTAACTTCACATTTCCGTGACTTGGACTACTGAAACTCATTTTGAACTCATTGGAACTCTTTTGAAATTCCTAGGGATAAAGTCGAGAGGCTATTCGATGACCTACCATGGCATGACAGTTGCGCGCTGCAGCCATTAGCTGGATTATGGAGACTGAAGGTTCACTGCAGCCAGTAGCGCACTGGCGGGGCATGAACTTTAAGTTGAAGTGATTTCAGACATTCATAGGTTTCGGGTATTATTGAGACTTTGTCCTAAACTCTTCATATTTAGATCTCTTGAGTTGCTTCGTCGATAATTGTTTGAAAATAAATAAAGTTGATATGTTATTCGGTAACATATTGTTATTTAAGTCATGGAACCGAAAGTTCACTGCAGCCAGACATACACTGGCGGGGCAGGGATTCTAAGTAAAGTGATTTCAAATATCTATATGTTTCCGGATACCATAGAAACTATATTCCATTTTCATATAATTATTGGTTTTCGAGAATCACAAACCCTTGCACGTTCATCCTGATTTGATACTGTATCTCCTGAGTATTGCGTACGTCTCCTCAATCAACCCTTGCTAAAATTTTCTTCTAGCATTTTATCGTTAGATCATTGAATTCCTCAAAATTGTATATTACCAGATTGTGATTCTATACTTCGTTGTGAGTTGTCTAAACTTCGATCTTAAGTCATGTCTATCTGACCATGATTTTCTATCTTGTTCTAGTCTACCTGTATTAAAATATCGATTTTTGATCGTACTTAATAATTGTGTCTTCATGATTTTGCTCCTCTGAGTTGTAATTGAAATTCTTTCCACTTCGTGACTATTTGATCCTCGATCCTTGTCAAAGCATGATATCCCAAACTTCTTGTGTATACATGGACTCAAGGCTTAGAGCGTCATGGATCGACAAAAGCACTAGGCGGACAACAGCAGATAGTCACCGGAGTTAGCAGTTAGAAGCAGAGTGTTCCTGAAGAATCTCGTCGACCAGAGGCACCATTCGTTTTGGCAGAGGCGGAAGGTTCAGTCCGAGATTCAGCGGGCCTGTCGACGTGATGACGCGTATTGGCGAGGTGGCATATCGACTAGCGCTTCCAGCTAGCTTGGAGGGAGTGCACGACGTTTTCCACGTGTTCCAGCTTCGACGCTACATTCCGGACCCGAGCCATGTGGTTGACTTTTCGGAGCTAGAGGTGGGTCCGAGATTGACCTACGAGGAGCAGCCAGTGGAGATCCTTGATCGGAGGGAGAAGCGCTTGTGGAACCAGACTTTTCTATTTGTCCGCGTCATGTGGGGACACCACTCTCCGGGAGAGTCCACATGGGAGCGCGAGGACGAGATGCAGGAGCGCTATCCCAGTTTATTGTTTGAGTGTACTTTGATATTGACAATCTTAAATACAATAAATAAATTGTGTTGAACCTTCTTTAGATTTGCTTTTACTTTGTCTTGTTGCCTCTCGAATTTCGAGGACGAAATTATTTTAAGGAGGGGAGATTTGTAACTCCACTTCCTGATTTTTGAGAAAAATATAAAATTTTAATTTTTAATAATAGCATTGATTTATTGGGTTTCAAATAAAGAGTTAATTTTAATTTAATTATTAATATGATGATGGATATTTTAGGAGGGAAATAAATTGGGAACAATTTTCAAAATTTGAAAAGTTGTTACAACCAATTTTGTGGTCCCCTCACCTTTGTTTTAAATAAAAAAAATATAATTATATAAGTCTAACTGTTTTCTTTACTGTCAACATAATATTCAAAAAGGGGGAGGGGGTTTAGGTAAATTCTATAGAGCGGAGGGATTTGTTGGTTAATTAGCTTGGACGGGAGGGTGTTTTTGCAAATGCGCCATTTTCTTATATTGCAATTGTCTGGAGAGAGAGTGTATCATAACACTCGATTTCTTTTTTCCTTCGGTGCTCTCACTGAGCACTCAACCTAATTTTCCAAGCAAGCCCTAAATTCTTCCGTCGACGCTCGAGGAGGAAACGACGGCGAGGCATCTCCTCCGCGGCGACGATGGTGAGGACGACGATTTCGACAGCGAGTCTCCGTTCCCTCGGCTACAGCGTCTAGGCGGCCTTCTTCTCCACTGATGGCGACCAACTCCCCATTCCTCGAGCGTGCAGATCGGCGACGGCGACTACTGATGGTCGGCGGTCATCCTCCGAGTGCAGCGCTTCCTTCGATTGGCAGTAACCGCAGGTTTTCTGTCTTCTTCTTCCAGTAACTGGGTTCGACGAATCTTCGTCGAACTCGCGAGCAGCGGACCCCGATTGGTGAGTTCTGTGACCATTTCCTCCCTTCTTTGTTCAATTTGTGGATCGGTTTTGTACTGACCTGAATTTTAATCGATCGGCTCGATCTAGGAGACTGTTTGGATCGTCGACGATTCTAATCTCGTCTACGAACTCGGATGGATCGCTCAGATCTTTGATCATTTGTTTGACGAACCCGATTGAGGTGAGTTGATTTGATTTCGGTTTAATGTTCTTGAATTTTTGATTAATACTGAGTATTGGATCGAGAGTGCTATTTCTCGAATTTATTTGTTTTCGTCTGGATTGTTATATTGATCTATGAATATCTGGAAAATTTTTCTATAATTTTGGGTTCGATTAGAACAGGGGAGCAACGATTTCAGTTGTGTGTCTGATCGCCAATTATTTGGTTTAATGTTGCTCCAGGAATCGGATACAGAGGGTTGTGTCGAGCCTTTGGGAATTCTCTTTTCGGATTGTGATTTCAGGTTTGTCTCTACACTTTTGATCAGGAAGTCTTTTCTGTGTAGGAACTTAGATATCATTCTTGGCTGCAGTTTCAGTGTCTGATTTGTGTAGCAGTAGCTATGGTGGTGTTGGTGTCGGCTTGACGTAACTAGTGTCGGTTGCAAGTTCGTGAACTCAAGTTGATCGTGTCTCTGTGGGTGACCCTGGAAGTTTAGAACTGTTGCAGTGCAGTGCAGTGCCAGGCTCTATTGAACCTTGCTTAGTGCGGGATACACTTGGCTATAGACCAGTTGCCTGTGTCAGCGGGTGTGACTGTATCGGATCATAGCGATCGTGCGTGTGTGTCCGGGGCACATTCATGATTCAGCAGGGGGGAATGTGTCTGTGTGGGCTGTAGCAGTAATCGGGGGTGTGTGGCCAAGGCTGCCCGTGTCCAACGACGGACAGTATCGTATGTACCAGGTCGATTAGGGGCAAGGTTGCTGTATGTGTTCTGATCAGGGTAATGTGTCATATTTGGGATCAATTTAGCAATTGGCAGGATTTTAATTACGATTTCAAATCTTTTGTATGAATATTTTATGTAACCTATATTGATCTTGTTGGAATCAAACTATATGTAATATTTTCTTTTATTCTGAGATTTTGAATTGAAGTGTGTGTAATAGCTTTCTCCTAGTGAGTTTGGATATCCCTGTTCTTTTAAATTCTGGGCTAATACTGTAGTTGGTTGGACTTGGTATAGAAGTTCGATTTGGGATGGCAGTTGTATATTAAACAGGTTGCTGGAATGGCAGTAGTATTGGCAGTTGGTTGGCTGGGTCCTAAACCATTTGGTTTTTTTCTTTTCTTCTGTTGAATAGATTTGGAGTCCTGAGAGGTTATGACAAATCATGTGAAGCTTTGGGGCTGAGCTAAAAGTCCAAACATGGATTGATGCAAACCCTGAATCACTTTATATATGATAATAGCTAGTTACATTTACTTTGGAGACTTTAGTACAGGGAGCTTTATTCTGTGGTGTGACTATCATGACTGAGTATTTGGGCTATTTGAGTGAGTCTTTGTGGCAAGGCTGCCATTAATTGAGTCAAGAAGGAAATAGTTGCCAAAACTCATGTGCGGCTAGCTTGATGGGTTGAGTGGGTCCAAATGTGTGAATTCATGGATATGTTTTGATGGAGTTCATTGCTCTGATTTTTGGCCAGGGATTAGAGGACTATTCGTTAAGCTGAGTTCTAGCCGTTGAAGTAAAGTTTAAATTGATGTAGTAGTGATTAGTTTGGTAAACTTTATATATATGTACATTAATTGCTGAGAGCTTTGTAATATAGGGCTGAGCATGTGGGATTAATTCTTAATATTTATTAGACTTAAATCAACTAGTATATTAATGGTTAGATATTAATCAATTGTCATAGATTAGACATTAACCAACTTGTACACATCATTATCAAATTCAGGTGAACATAGAGACTACTATCTTCCTATTCCCGATCTTCCCGGAGCAAAGGCAAGTACATTCTATGGTCTTGTGCATTTCATTATACCCTGTGCTTTCTTGATTGACACATTACAACACGTCTTGTACTTTCTGGTGCTCATGTTCCTTGTTCTTATTACTTGTACCTGGGGAGGGGAAATATACTATTTATGTGACCAAACCCAAGAAACAACTCAGGTGTGTTTAGCTTAGACCCCGCATCGTGCACGCGGGTCCTAAGCCGTACCATTCATGTGCTTTCAGGTGCTTTCATGTGCTTTCATGTGCTTATCCCTAGCCGGTCACATACTTAGTTATATTTCAAATATAGTACACACATGCAGGAGATATACCTTGTACTTATTTCCTGTGATTCCATGATACCATGTTCTTTCATGTGCTTACATGTCATGTACTTTCATGTACTTTACACACCATGTTCTTTCATGTACTTATTCACCATGTTCTTTCCTGTACTTTTCATATTCCCTTGTACTTTCATATCATGATGTCTTGTTCATTACCTAGAATTGTACTTTGCTCCGCTCCTGAATAGGATATGTTGTAGGTATACTTGCAGGACATTGTTCTACTTTATGGGCCAGAGCCCAGGATTTAGCTGAGCAGGATGAGGCTTAGCTTGAGGCTTCAGGTTTAGATTGCTTAGCTTTACTTTGAGATATTGACTTTAGAGTTCATAGCACTTTTCATTCCTGTTGATTCTGGTACATTATGATATCTGGATTTGTGGATTATGGTGATCATTCTGGGATACGTTTATAGATGCTGTGATTCTATATTTTCATGATTATCTGTTAGTTTTCCCTAGCTTGGTACAGCTTACTTCGTCGTGTCTAACGACGAAGGCTGGGCGTGTCCGACTCGTGTCCGATTATTCGGGAGCGGGTCGTGACAACCATGGAATGGGCCAACAATCTCCCCCATTTTGATAATTGACAAACTTTGAGTCTATACCAAAAATTATATCAAAAAATAGAATAAACAAAATACCTGAGATGATTGTTTTTGTTATGTTTTGTTTTGCTTGGTTATGTATAGCTCTTCTCCCCCTTTGTCAATATAAAAATGACTGTGGCTCACCCGTAAAGTGTGAAGCCAACAATAAAAACAAAAGACAAAGTGAAGCTAAAGAGATACAGGAGCACAACATAAACAAATAAAAAGAAACAGCTGATAATACAGAAAGAAAATCTCACTAATAATCCAAAGTACAATCAGAAATAATAAAATGTCTAACTATGAAGTTTAGACATTAAAAAAAAACTACATCAACTCAAAAGATCATCATCTAACTACTATCCACTAGCCAATAGCTGAGTCAGCATCACATAGTCGGATCATCACCGCCAGGACCCTCTGGAGGAATGTAGGCTGCAGTAGGGTCAAAGTACTGAAAGGATGCCTCGTCTCCGAACCGAGGACCAGGAAAGTCTGGGTGAGGCAGAATGGTGACCGGACGAACTGGATCATGAGATAGACTGTAGTGGAGATCCGCAAGTCCGTTTCGCAACACCTGGACATGATAAATGTAGAGAAACTCCGAATCAAGGTAACTCTGATGACGTTGCGCTGAAACAGCAACAAAGTCATCAAAATGCTGGTAAAATTCTGGATCAAATCCCGGAGCAGGGGCTGGAGTAGGAGCATCATCATGATGAGGAGCCTCAGCATCTGGGGCAGGCTGAGCTCCAGGAGGCAGAGGTGGAGCTGGAAATCTACGTGATCTGGTAAGCTCAACTGGAATGGAGGAGTATGCACAGGTTTGAAGATCAATCTCAAACCGACGAAAGATAGCGGCCAGGTGCATAGGGTACACCAGATTGCGTCCTGCATTTCTGCAGTTTAGCATCCAGGCCATCATAGTCTTTGGAATAGGGAATGGAATTCTAAAGTGAATGTGGTACAAGGCAGAAAGTTCAAGAAAAGTAACTTCATTAGTGGATCCTTTCTTAGGAAGGAATATAGAAAAAATAAGTCGATGAAGTTCATAAAAATTTTGGTTCAAATTTCTAGAGAATACCCTACGAGGAATTGGGTTTGGATGACAGATTAGTTCCTTGAAGGAAGCAAGTGAGACATCTGTAGGAAATTGAACATGGTTGATATCTACTAGTGCTTCACCAATATCAGGAATATGGAAGAATTCACTAATATCAGTAGCGCTGAACTCTAGTTCTTGCCCAGCAACGCAAGAATAAAAGTTTTCGTTATGTTTTACTTACAAGTTGCAGTAAAACATTCGGACAGCATTGTCATAGATGTTTTCTGCTACTTCGAAAAAATCTCGGTAGCCTAAGTGGTTGAATGTCGGAGCATACTCAGAAAATATAGTAAAATTGACAAAAGCTCCAAAACAGATTTTACGACCAGAAAAAGAGTCAAACCAGAGATCAGAGTACTCTTTGTCAGGAAATAAGGTAGAATCATAGTCCTCTGATCCTAATGGTCGTGCTGGACTAAATAAACTAGCTGGTGTATAATCAGAAGAAGAGGAACCAGCTTGGGAAGTTGATCCTCGTTGACGCTTAGGAGCCATGAGAAAAGATGGAGAAAAAAAAATCGAAGTACCTTTTTTTTTGAAAAAGGAGAAAGAACAAGATTGGAACGCCCACCAGATCTTCGAGAACCCTTGCCAAGATGAAGGAGGAAGAAGTTTTGGAGTGGGAGGAGATGATTCCACGAGATTGTTGGTGAAAGAGATGGGTAAAAGAGTGGTATTTATAAGGGTTAGGGCCGGCTGTTCGGTTCTGGAATTTAATACAGCGCCGACCGAACTCGGCCCGAATTCGGTCCGAACTCGGTCAGAGTTCGGCCAGAGTTCGGTCACTTGTATTCCCGAGACAATAACAGCAGCTTTGGTAATTGAAAATGAACTTTATGACTTTGACTTCTCAATTTAGTAACAGTATTTATTTTGGGTTAGCTGTAGGGGTACTGTCCCAGCTAACGGAGGTTCACCGGGGAACTCTTAAGTACCGCGTCGCTTCGACCGTAGTCGTGGTGTCAGACAGACCCTTTTTAGGCTTATTCTCCAAAATAATTTCTGTTAGATAAATTTAAAAATTTCAAGTTATAAAATTTATTTTAAATATCGTACTACATTATGAATCTGAAAATTCAAGTATACCGAGCTCTTGCCTCATTATGTTAAACCGATCCTCAGCCAATGGTTTTATGAATATGTCTGCTAGTTGATGATCTGTGTCACTAAATTCTAAGCAGATATCCCTGTGTTGCTGATGATCACGTAAAAAATGATGACGTATCTCTATGTGTTTTGTGCGTGAGTAATAGATAGGATTCTTAGTCAGATTAATGGTGCTAGTGTTGTCACAATAAATAGGAATCTTAGTGTAGTGCAGATTATAGTCTTATAAGATTTGCTTCATCCACAAAATCTGAGCACAACAACGACCTGCGGCGATATACTCAGCCTCAGTAGTTGACAATGCTACAGAATTTTGTTTTTTGCTAAACCAAGAGACTAAGGCCTTTCCTAGGAAATGACATGTGCCACTGGTACTTTTACGGTCTACTTTGCATCCTACAAAATCTGTATCCGAGTAACCTATTAGGTCAAAGGATTTGGTTTTAGGATACCATAAGCCGACTGTAGAAGTTCCTTTAAGGTATCGGAAGATACGCTTAACGACACTTAGATGTGATTCCTTAGGATTTGCCTGATAATGTGCACAGATGCAAACGCTAAACATAATATCAGGACGACTAGCAGTTAAATATAATAAACTACCAATCATACCTCGATACTTACGCTGGTCGACAGGTTTGCCACTTTCATCAGAATCAAGCTTTGTAGATGTAGCCATAGGAGTCCCGATTGGCTTTACGTTTTCGAAGTCGTACTTTTTCAGTATGTCCTTCGTGTACTTAGCTTGGTTGATGAATGTTCCTTTTGAGTGTTGTTTGATCTGAAGTCCTAGGAAGAAGTTTAGCTCTTCCATCATACTCATCTCAAATTCACTCTGCATACACTTAGCAAAATCTTGACAAAGTTTTTCGTTAGTAGAACCGAATATTATGTCATCTACATAAATTTGCACGAGGAGAATATCATCATTCAAAGATTTGATAAATAAGGTAGTATCAACTTTTCCTTTTAAAAAACCATTATCAAGTAAGAAGGCACTTAGGCGTTCATACCAAGCACGAGGTGCTTGTTTGAGTCCATATAGTGCTTTCTTAAGCTTGAAGACGTGATCAGGTTTTTGAAAATCTTCAAAACCAGGGGGTTGTTTCACAAAAACTTCCTTTTTTTAAAAACCGTTCAAAAATGCACTTTTCACGTCCATTTGAAATAATTTAAAATCATTAAAGCATGCAAATGCACAAAACATGCGGATGACTTCTAATCTAGCAACAGGAGCATAAGTCTCATCATAATCAATTCCTTCTTCTTGATTATAACATTGTGCCACTAGACGTGCTTTGTTGCGTAGAACTTGTCCATCTTCACTGAGTTTATTTTGGAACACCCATTTGGTACCAATTATCGATTGACCTATAGGTTTAGGAACGAGTTCCCAAACTTGGTTTCTCTCAAATTGATTTAGTTCATCTTGCATGGCATGAATCCAAAACTCATCAGAAAAAGCATCATCTATATTCTTAGGTTCTATTTGAGAAATAAAAGCTACATTTGCTGCTATTTCAGAATCTTTAAGAGAGGAACGTGTACTTACACCTTTAGATACATCACCTATAATGAGTGTTTCTGGATGATCTGGCAAGAATTTTAATGAATCAAACTTTTGGGTCAGATCTTCCACAGAACTCTTCTCAGTCTTTGCATGTGTATCTTCATCATCACTGTCGCTAGATCTGTGACTATTCAGCTCATCAAAAGTAACATTAATAGATTCTTCAACAATCATATATCTTTTATTAAACATCCTATATCCCTTACTCTTAGCAGCATATCCGAGAAATATTCCTTCATCTGCTTTAGAGTTGAACTTTCCCAAGTTATTCTTGGTGTTCAGGATAAAACAGCGACATCCAAAAACTTTAAAATAAGAAATGTTTGGAATCCTTCCAAACCAAAGCTCATATGGTGTTTTCTTCGAGATTGGTCGAATTAATACCCTATTCAAAACATGACAGGCTGTACTAACAGCTTCTGCCCAAAAATACTTAGAAGGATTATGCTGATTCAGCATGACTCTAGCCATTTCGCTTAGAGTACGATTCTTTCGCTCCACAACACCATTCTGTTGGAGAGTTCTAGGACAAGAAAATTCATGGTAATATCCACTATCATCACAAAACTTTTTTAAAATCAGAATTTACGAATTCGCCACCATGATCACTTCGGATACGAGTAATCATGAAGCCTTTTTCGTTTTGTACCATTTTGCAAAATATTTGAAATTCAAAAATAGCATCACTTTTGTTTGATAAAAAGTAAACCCAAGTAAATCGAGAGAAATCATCAACAATAACAAAAGCGTAGAGCTTACCGCCAAGACTAGCGACTCTACTAGGTCCAAATAAATCCATATGAATTAACTGCAAAGGTCTAGAAGTACTTACAGCGTTGATGGATTTAAAAGTGGATCTATGTGCTTTGTTCTTTTCACAGTCAGCACATACCATATCTCTCTTGAATGGAATTTCAGGGAGTTCTTTTACCAACTTTTTAGTACTGAGTCATGAGATAGTATCCATATTTGCATGTTCTAGTCTCATGTGCCATAGCCAGCTTTCATCTAGATTAGCTACTAGGCACCTACCTGCATTATTAGTATTCTCCGAAAAGAAAACATAAATATTGTCTTCTCTAATCCCTTTATATACTGGATCACCAGATGACATATCATATATGATACATTTATCTTTCACAAAATTGATACCATAACCGTTATCAGCCAAATGACTTATGCTCAGTAGGTTATGTTTCAATTCTGTTACTAGACAAACATCTTTTATTACTGGATAAGGAGAAATACCTACAGTACCATTACCAATAATATCACCTCTCAAATTATTTCCGAAGGAGGCATATCCTTCTTTCTTCATCGATAGCGTAGCGAACAAAGATGCATCACCGGTCATGTGTCACGAACATCCGCTATCGAGGATCCATTTGCTTTTAGCATGAGAGGGTTGAGGGTCCACCTACAAGACAAGTAGATGAATCCTTTGGTATCAATTTACTGAAGGGTCCATTCTGATTAGTTTTAGGTCTCCAAAATGAAGTGTAATTGTCAACAAGCTTCCTTGCCAAACAATACTGTGATATGTGTCCATACGTGCCACAATATGTACAAGTAAGTTTAGAATCAGATGTGGTCAAAACTGTATTTACATGCTTGTTTGGTTTCTTAGAGAACCTATAAGTGAAAGCATGATGATAGTCGTGTTTCTTCTGTTCTTTCTTATTTTTAGTCCTCTTAGGTGTATGCTTAGCATTAGGACTAAACTTAGGCTGTGTCACAGGTATTGCCTGTTTGCCTAACTTAATTTTTAACTTTTTAGAAATCGCAATAGACTCTTTATATCTAGCAGTCATATCTGAGAGTCTTTGTTCTGTAACTAAGTGTTTCTTCTTCTCTATGTCATACAATTCTTGCATCTTGACATAGTCTCTTTCTTTTTTTTCAATCTTGAGGATAGCCTCATGATAGTCTACCTTGAGTTTGGCTATCTCTTCCGTGTTACCGGTAGTAGACGTCTCTTTAATATCTTCAATAAGATTGGACAGTCTAGCTATCTCGGTTGTGTATGCCTTAATCTCTTTTCGAGATTGCTTATACTTGTCAAGCACAATTTTGTGATCTTCAAGTAATTCGCTAAAGGCATTTTCTAATTCATAGAAAGTAAAATCATCATATAGAGGGTTTGTGGATACCTTATCAAATGCCATAAGACAGACATTGGCATTGCCGCAGGGTCTGTCTTCTTCTTCTGTATTACTGGCATCACTTTCATGCCAGATACTTGTGTTGGCATACTTTCGACCGGATGTTGCTTTTCTGCTTGATGTTGATCTGTCATATGGACTGCTTTTCTTTGAAGTTGGACAGTCCTTCTTCATGTGCTCCGTCTTCTTGCATCCAAAGCAAATGGTTTCATCTTCATTGCTTTCTTGGACATCTCTCTTCCTTCTGCTTGATTTCTCAAACTTTAGGAATTTTCTGAAGTTCTTCACAAGTAGGGCTTGTTCATCACCACTTGATGATTCTTCATCAGAGTCATTGCATGTTGATTTTCTTGCTTGAGCTTTGAAAGCAATAGATTTTTCTTTTGGTGTTGCTTTTTCAAACTCTTGCAAATCAAGTTCATGGGTCATGAGCTTGCCCATCAGTGTTTCCAAGGACATAGTGGTGAGATCGTTTCCTTTAATAATTGCTGTAGCTTTTGGATTCCAGTTCTTGGTTAGAGCCCGCAGCACTTTTCTGATCTTCTCATGATTGCTGTAATCATTACCAAGAGATTGCAGAGGATTAGTTATATCAAGAAAACGTGTAAACATCTGTGAAATTGACTAACCGGGTTTTATCTTGAAAGATTCATATTCCTGTGTTAGTCTACTAATTTTCGATTCCTTCACTTGGGAAGTACCTTCATGAGTTACCTCAAGAAGTTTCCAAATTTCGTGAGACGTTTTACAGGTTAAAACTCTGTTGAACTCTGTTTTGTCAATTGCACAGAATAGTGCATTGATGGCACGAGCATCTAGACTAGCCTTAGCTTTTTCAGCTTCAGTGTATTTGTCATGAGGCTTTTCTACAAGCTGGCCTTCAACCACTGTGGGTGCTGGTTTCTTATAACCATCAATGACTATAGACCAAAGATCAAAGTCAAGAGATTTTAAGAAGAAAGTCATCCATGTTTTCCAATAGGTATAATTAGTACCATCAAAAAGTGGGGGTCTATTTGTGGATTGCCCTTCACCGTTGAATATTGATTTCACGGCTGCCATATATACACTCTCTGAGGTTTGTTATATAAGAATATAACCTGCTCTGATACCAATTGTAGGACCGTTGAGTACCTCTAGAGGGGGGTGAATAGAGTGTGTGTGTGCAGCATAAAATAATCACCAATAAAAAATTAACTATGGTAGAAAATAAGAGACAGTAAATAAATGCAGCAAGAGATAGAGAGATCAAACTCAGTGACACAGCGATGTATACTGGTATCCCTCTGAGAGGACTAATCCAGTCTCAAGTACTCTTGCTCGATGTTAATCCACTATGGCACAAGCTAAATGAGAGCTTGCAGTCTCTTACAACACCGTGCTTGGTGACAAGTGTACGACCGACTTCACAACACCGTGCTTGGTGATGAGCGCACGACCGGCTCCATAACAGGATAGTTGCTGAACTTGGAACGACCTCTTTACAACTCTTGGACACCAAAAACTCTAAATCAACATAGATATTACTGGCTTTTGGCTAAGAGATGTATAGGTATAATTTGAAAGCTTTAGAACGTTTTAAAAACACTTGAAGAGTAGAGAAGAGAAGATGACGAGTGAATGAGTGATTTGAAATAAAAATTTCTCTTCTATTTATAGGTGTTTTCTGGGACCGAACTCGGACAGAGTTCGGGCAGAGTTCTGATGTAAATATTTTGCATAGAGACGTTGCTCGCAGATTTGGAGGCAACTGAACTTTTGAATTTAAACTGACCGAACTCGGACCGAACTCGGTTTTGAGTTCTGTCAAGGGATTTTCGAAATATTTGTCAAAGAGCTGTTTTGTTAAAAATAAAATGAGATATTTTGTAAAGATGAAAAATGTAAATAGGTAGGCTCTTTAGAAAATTGGACTGGGATAAACCTAAGCCAATATTACCTATTTGATTTTACAATATTAATCCTAGACTCAATAAAATTTAAATACAGAATAAACTGTAAAATGACTCAAACGAAAATCTATTGAATCTTTTGCTTGTTGATGCATTACAACGTCCATTGATATTGATTTCACATATAGCCTGAAATAATTAGCAGCAGTTTCTATATTTTTGTGTATTGACTAAAGTGTGTGTTGATTATCAAAAACGGGTGTGACCATGGAATGGGCCAACATAATGCTCCAGTCCCAAAAGACGTAGGTCTAGGCATACGAAACATGTCAGCTGTATATATACGAAAATACTCCAATATATGGAATTATTCGTACATATCCATAAGCTGTAAATAACAATTCACAGGCCAATTACAAATAATCTATATCTCATCCACAAAATACAAGAGATAAGCAATAGTCCATATAACATATAATAAAAGAGTCAAAAGATATAGCCGGGTAGAAACATATCCACTACCAAACAACTATGCAAAGTAATATGAGATAACTGGACTTCGACATCCTAAAATAAAATAAAAAGAATAATAGAAGATGTCCACTATAATGTCTTAAGTCATGACTAAGAAACTAGATCTCGGAAGACGAGATCTCATCGTCTGTGAAAGATGGATCCAGTGCAGAACCATACTTCTAGAAAAGTTCTGGCCGTCTAAGGCTGGAGAATTTAGCAGGTCCTCAGCGGGACGTAACAAGATACAAGAAACAACATGCCATATAACTGTGAAATAAAATAAAGATGCATGCAAAGGGGTGCCTAACCATTCTACCGTGAATATGTAGTTAAGAACAAACCTCCAACGCAAGGGCCTTCTGGCTATAAATGTGATCGACATAGTCCCTACTTAGGGAACCAGAGGCCAAGCGCATAACATTCTATAGACATCAGTGGCCAACCTGAGAGGGTAATCTCACACCATATCTCCAGCGGAGCTTCCGGGTTATAGTAAGAAAAAGTGCAATAGTGGCCCATATGTTAATGAATTGTTCTCCCTACCCAATGCCTATCAATTTCATCTCCATGATTCATATGAACCTCTAATAACTGCAAGTCTACTAATCATGCAAATCTATTGGCAGTTATCTCCTAACTGTCGTACGTCTCATACGTATCGGTGGCCAGCCGACTACACGAGTCCGTATCCTATATGTGACTCACAACTCATGATAAAGCATATGTCAAGGCCATATGAGATATACCAATACCTCAATTCAGTAGGTGGTTACCTAGTACTAAGTCATTATGCATAAAATAAAGAAAAGCCATGAAACGACTAATACAGTCGCTCGCACCCAAGTATGACTTGGACGAATGGTGTGATAGAACATGCAGTATTTTCTAAAACTAAATAAAATAACAAAAATAAAATAGCAATAAATGACAAAATATATTGACAAGGTATCTTGTCTGGAGGTGGTGTACAAAATATAGCAAAGTCCAGTCACTCAGATCGTCAGAGTCAAGAGCAGTAAAAAGTCAACTCCTGCAAACGTCCTTGGATGCAAAAATAAATATCATGAATATTTTTGGTATAAAGAAAATACCTAAAATTGCCTACCCATAAGTCCAATTCTGGACACAGGGGCAAAATTATAATTTTGAGTTAAAACGTTGTCCGCCGTTGGACCCGCTTTGCACCGCTGCCATTACCTACGGTCTAAAGTCATCAAATTATATGTCTATGGGTCCGGTTTGACGATACAAACTCAACCATTTGTCCAAAGTTGGATTTCGGTGAGTCGTGCACAAATTCGTCCGTTGGATCGGATCGCGGGCCCGTCAAAATAGTATTTCAATCGACCTTCTCAGAATTGGACCAAAGTTGGCTTACAGGACCAAAAAAATGACACAAGTCTAGTGGCGCAAGTTTTGTCTCGAGATGACGAACGTGCATGAAGTTGTAGGGTAGTTTGCAACGGGGTCGATACGGGATAACTCGACCAATACGCCTCGATTTTGTCGTGCACACACAAAAAAATCAAGTTCCGTTGAATCCCACACGTCTGTGAAGTCGTACGCACCTTTCAATGCTTTTGGTTCGTGACCACGTCGCCCAGTTTGTCGGTGCGAACGTCGTATCGGTGAAAAATATTGAATTTTATAGATTTATAAAAACTGTTTTTCATAACTTTGGAATCGAAAATCTTTACATACAGTGAATGAAAACTTATACTAAAAGAAAGGGTTTTAAGTGCTACATGTGCTCTAAAAATTTTTTCTGGTGAAATTTCAAAACTACTAATAGGTTGACGAGGACGGACCTTCAAACAATGCTACTTGGACTGTTTATAAACTGTTTATGTAACAGTTTTTCTCCGATGTTTGGAACAATTTTCTAAATTGATGGCACGACTACTCACCAAACTAGTTGCTCGGGTGTCGAGAGGGTCATGGGATCTCTCGATAGGAGTTTACAAATCTCAAATTGATCGAGTAAGCGAAGAGGAAATTGGACAGGAAGGTGAGCACCTTGCTGTCGGTTGAAGCAAAGCACTGCTATATTTTGCCGTTGGGTTGAGTGTCTCCCCGGCGGTGCGGCGGCTAGCGACGACGTGTAGGCGACAGGATGGGCGCGCGGGATGTCGGGGCTACTCTGGTTTTCGAAGAACCCTACTGCACTCGTACGTATATATATGGCTCGGAAAACTTTCTTGATTCGATTTAAATTCTGATTTGAATCAGAATTAGGGTTGGGTTTGCGTCAGTTTAGGGGAGAACTAGATAAAGCAGAATATCTAGAAAGATTTGATCGATTTTTAGAGAGAATTGAAGAGTTTTTAAAACCCAAATTGCCCCCGTTTCTTCACACAGGGTCGAGAAATACACATATGAATATCTCACGAGTTTATAAAGAACTCGCGAGAAGTTTACTTTTTTTACTTATATATATATATATATATATATATATATATATATATATATAAAATATATATATATATATATATATATATATATATATATATATATATATATATATATAATGTATTGCTATATATATATATATATATATATATATATATATATATATATATATATATATATATATATTATATTATATAAAAAAAAATATATATATATTATATATATATATATATATATATATATATATATATATATATATATATATATATATATATATTCATATATGCCACAACAAAATATATACAAAAAAACCTAAAATTCTAAAACTTAATGAACACCTTATAGAATATCTTTAGGAAAATATTTGGCAAGCAATATACCAAGGAAAAATATTTATGCTACCTTTGATTTTAAAAAAAACATATAACTATTTACTAAATTATTTGATAAATATAAAATACCATAAAATACTAGATAAAACTATAATAAAAATTTGTAAAAATTAGGGGGTTTACATCATGGGTCAACAACCTCTATGAATTGGGTGGGCATTCTGTGTATAATTGGCTATTGATTATAAAAGGAATCTATTTTCCAATGTATCGGGTTGATGATGTCATCTTAAGGAGCTCATAAGGATTGTCATATAAACCCTGCAGGTAGATTATATCCAACATGACAAATAAAGTTGAGTTGTACTACTTAAGGATAAAAGAAGTCGATCAATATAATTGTTAGTAAGTTATTTTGATCGAAGTACATTCGATATCTTAATCTGGGGAGGTGAACTTGCATATAATAAGAAGGAGCCCATAAACGTAATTTGGGATTAGGAACATATAATAAGAAGGAGCCCATAAACATAATTTGGGATTAGGAAGGTAGTGCAATAATAGCTTTTTTTGGTGGACCAAGCTATTGTTAATGGGCCTAGGTTGTGTGTTCGGGCTGAATACGGGATATCTAGACCCGTTAGGAGACCTAACCATAATTTTTCTTCATGGTCCCTATTGTAGCCTATATATACCCTCTATTCTCTGGTTGTCATATGTATCAGAAAAATAGCAACTTTCTCTAATTAGTTCTTTGCGTAAGGAGAGAAAGAGAGGTAAGCCAAGGGGAAAAAAATGTTGGAAGATCGTCGTCCAAACGACGTACAACACAAGAAAGGAATACGGTAGAAGATCTTGAGGTCGTTGACTGATCGAGTTCGTTAAAAACTATCATCTACTTCTCATTGCTTCAAGTATAAGTAAAGAACCCTAGTTTCTGCCATTTAAGGGTTAGATCATGTGTTAAACTTGTTCATATTTTATCGGTCGATATGCACACCAATCCATAATCCTGGGGATCTCCAGTTCCACCAAGGATTATGATTGACACATACACAGATTAACTCTGAAGTCTTACCGTATGGATAAGGAATCGTCATACGCGCATGGATGATGAATCATTATAAGGCAAACTATCTTTGCCGTGTGGGCATGGTTCCGTTACATGGTTCATTCCATGATCCTAGGGATCCCAGTTCTATCAATTGGTATCAGATTCGGTATTTGATCTGCGTATTGATTGATAAATCTATGTTGTCCAATAAAAGTTGTATCAAAAAATAGTCCGTAGATGTAGATCGGTTCTTACCCGATTTTGCAGGCATCTTAGATCTAACTATTATGGCCGACTGTATATTTTTATTTTTGCAATTTAAACCCACGGCTTGTCATGGCTTTTGTTCTTCATGAATATAATTTAAATCACGAGGATTGATCGTGCTTATTTATTTAATTTTCTTCAATCTATATTACGTGTAAACTCCTCCGGGAGTCATACGATTGATGTAATTTTAAACTTCTTTCGGTCTATCATGACAGCGATGGTGGATTTTTTAGATGCAAGACGAGATGCTATTTTTCAGTAGTGCAGAGGCAGTTGAATGATTTTTAATGAAGAAATTGACAACTAAAACCTAAAAAGAATCGAAAAGCTATCCCGAACCCCATGACTTGACTGGACAGGTCGAACCCCGAATAACTCTACACAGTGCAACATTCTTGGACCAACACAGTTGAGAAAGAAGCATGATATATGGCCATAATAGTTGAATTTTATTTCTCATTTATTGCTATATTTGCTTATTTTGTTATGCATGTTTGTTGTTTGTGGATGTTTATTATAAACTAAGCCCACATTAATAATGGACAACATAAACATAAATTAACTAGTAGAAAAATCATAATTGTTAAATAAGTAAGAGGGAGAGGGAGTTTATTTAGAATAAATTCCATTGTCTCCATTATTAGTATGTAGGTGATGTAATTATACTTACATATTGGTTTTAGTGCTTTCCTCCATATCGGACGAGTCTAGTTACTGATCAATAATACATACTTTCTTTGGAATTATTATAGAAAGTTACCTAGTGTATTTTTATTTCTCCATATAAAGGAACTTATTATGAAGTAATAGACTTAGTATTAAGTAATGATGCACACATAGATACAAATAATGATATCCTTCCCATCGAAGTCACTGCTATTATTTGTAGGACCAAAGCAAGACCAATAAATTAATTTTATTTGTCATAAAATTAGGTTGACATGATAGTAAAATTAATAGGAAAAACCTTCTTAGATATTGAATTTGTATACGTCCACACTATCGTGATACTAAATTCTTGGTGTTTAAGGTGTTGGTAAAATTTTAATTATTATTTTGAGGAAATCAATATTTATTTAATTTAAAAGGTTTTGCCCTACATAATAGTTATTTATGTGATTCTTATGATTTTTAAAAAATAGATTCTTTCAATCCACTTATGGTGATTCTTAAAGAAATTAAACTTGCTGACCTTAATTTCATTGACTGGAAACGTAACTTGGTATTGTCTTAACTGCTGAAGAGTAAAAATTTGTACTCAATAAGGAATGTACATCTAAGCCAGATACCGATTCTGATGAAGAGGCTAAAAAGGCTTATAAGAAGTAGATAAAGGCAGATGAGATGGCACGATGTTACATTCTGGCATCTATGTCAAATATGCTGCAACATCGACATCAGGCCATGCCACAACTTATGACATGATGTATAACCTCAAGGAACTATTCGGACATCAGAGTAGGGCAGTTAGGCAGCTTGTTATAAAGAGTTTTATGAATACGACCATGGTTGAAGGGACGCTAGTAAAGGATCATGTTCTTAAGATGGTTGGTCATCTTAATGAGATGGAGATCTTTGGAGCTAAAATCGATGGATAAACCCAAGCCGATATCATTCTCGGGACTCTACCTAAAAGTTTTGACTCGTTTTGCCTTAAATACAATATAAACAAAAGATTGTATAGTTTGACGAAACTTGCAAAAGAACTACAGGATACTAGAGCTCTTTTTAGGCAGAATAGTAATATTCATGTTACTGAAAGGGCTTATACTTCTAAGCCGAAGGCGGTAAGAAGAAAAAGAACATTCAAAAACAAGCAAATTCAGCAAAAAAGAGAAGAGGACCTCAAGGCGCTGCGAAAAAAATTGAATGGTAAGTGTTTCAAGTACAAAGGGTCAGGACATTGGAAGAGTGAATGTCTATTTCTCAAACAAGGGAACAAAGTAGGTATATCTCATTTACCAGTAGCTAACATGTTTAGCAGTATTATCTATCGGCACCTTGTGTGTAGATACAAGAGCTACTAATTACGTCTGCAATGCATTGCAGGGGTTCCAGGAAACTAGGTGACTTAGTGATGGAAAGATATGCTTGTTTATGGGTGATGCTACAAAAGTTACGACTATTGTAGTAGGAGATGTTATTTTATCTTTTGGTAGAAATAAGTCTTTGACATTGAGAGATTGTCTTTATGCACCTTTACTTAGAAGTAATTTGATTTCTATTTCTATGCTAGTTAAGGATAGATATTCAGTTTATTTTAATGGCAATATTGTTATTAGAAAAAATAAGCATTTTATCTGTTCTGGTGTATTAGTAGATATTTTATATGTTATTAATACTAATTCACCCACACTACAACTTATGGAAATGAATAATACGACTCTAACATAAATAAGAGAAAAGAACCTTCTTGTATGAATGGAACATATCTTTGGCACTTGCGATTATGCCATATTAACCTAAAAAGGATTCAAAGACTGGTTACAGACAGACCTTTGGTTTATTGGATGTGGAGGCACTTCTATTATGTGAATACTGTTTGGAAGGTAAAATGACCAAAAGGTATTTTAAGACAAAGAGATATAGGGCCAAAAATATGTTAAAATTGGTTCATTCTGATTTGTGTGGGCCCATGACTATCCATGCTAGAGATGGCTTTGAATATTTTGTCATATTTATTGACAATTATTCAAGGTAAGGGTACATTTGCTTGATACGCCATAAGTCTGAATATTTTGTAAAATTCAAAGATCTACAAGACTAAATTGGAGAAACGTCATAGAAAATGTATCAAGTCATTGCGTTCATATCCTGGTGGCGAGTACATTTTTGGAGAGTTTAGGGATTACTTATCAAGCTGGATTACGTCCCAATTGACTGCACCTGGAACACCCCAACAAAATGGTGTAGCAGAAAGAAGGAACATGACACTTATGTAGATAGTTAGATCAATGATGAGTTATCCAGATTTGCCAAATTTATTTTGGGATATGCCTTAGAGACTGTAGCTTATATTCTGAACTTACTACCTTCTAAGTCAGTACCTATTACTCCAATAGAGATGTGGACTAGACATAAGCCTAGTCTGAAATATGTTCAAATTTAGGGTAGTCCAGCACATATGCTGAATGGGAAAACGGATAAGTTGGAATCTTGAACAGAAGTACGTTTGTTTGTAGGCTATCCAAGAGGAACAAAAGGAGGTTTATTTTATAGTCCTAAGGATCTGAAGGTCATTATTAGCACCAATGCCCGATTCATAAAGGAAGATTATGTGATAAACCATAAACCCATGATTATAGTTGTTCTAGAAGAATTGAGAGGAGGGACACCTAATACTTCAATACCAACAGTAAGAGAAGGAACCACAAGTAATTGAAACGTGGCATAAATGCTAGATCACAACCTATAGTGCCTCGTCGTAGTGGGAGGGTTGTGATACAACTTGACAGATATATGTTCTTTGGAGAGTGTTCGACTTCGTCCCTAAGGAACAAGATTATGATCCCTACACCTATAATGTAGCACTCCAAGATAAAGATACATAATCTTGGCAAAAAGCAATGATTCAAAAATAGAATAAATGGATGCTAACAAGGTCTGGGAGCTTGTAGAACCACCTATCGGTGTAAAGGCCATTTGATGCAAGTGGGCTATAAAAGAAAAAGAGAAGTAGACGGTAAGGTTGAAACCTTTAAAGCACGATTTTGTTGCAAAATGTTCTACTCATAAAGTGGGTATTGATTAGGAGAAAATCTTTTTGCCAGTAGCCATGCTTAAGTCTATCTTAATTCTTTCATCTATTGTAGCTCATCTCGATTATGAGATTTGGAAAATGAATGTCAAGACAACTTTCCTTATTGGAAGTCTTGAGGAAAATATCCATATGAAGCAACCAGACGGGTTCATTGAAAAGGGCCAAGCACATCTTGTTTGTAAGCTCAAGAAGTCTATCCATGGACTTAAGCAAGCTTCTATATCTTGGAACAACCATTTTCATAAGGTTATAAAATCTTATGGATTTGATCAATGCTCGGATAAATCTTGTGTATACAAAATGACGAAAACTGGTGGTATTCCTAGTACTTAACGTGGATGACATCTTACTCATTGAAAACAATGTGAAAACTATCATCTACTTCTCATCGCTTCAGGTATAATCCGTGAATCATACTTTACGTCATTGAAGGGTTAGATCACGTGTTCTATCGATCGATAAGACACCAATCCGTGGTCCTACGGATCTCCAGTTTCATCAAAGTGTTATGATTGACACATGCACAGATTAACTCTAAAGTCTTGCTGCATGGATGAGGAATCGTCATGTGCGCATGGATGAGGAATCGTTTGACAACCTGTCTTTTATCGCATGGCACAATTCTGTCGCATGGTTCAATCCATGATACTAGGGATCTTAGTTCTGTCATATTTCATGTGGGTTTATCCCATAAATGATCATTAAAATACTAAATAGTTTCCCATTTCTTAACTGGGCTGAAGACCCATAACAAATTCTCAGACCTAAAATACTTGTTTCTTTTCTGGCCCATTTGATATTATGGGGACACTCACAAGTCTAATAGTTAAGCAGAAGAGGAAGAACCTCTTCTCTTCAAAAAAAACAATGATAGAGAGAGAGGTGAGGAAACACACACAGACTAAGAGAAGGGAGAATAAGGATGAAGGAGGGGAAGATGCTCACCAAGAATTACGCTACGATGGTTGTCGTTCGCGACGCTTAGGAGGACCGACCATGGAAGGAGATGGCGATGGCGCAGGGGTTTGAGGCGAAGCACGCAGTGCTTGACGGTGGAAGAAGGTGATGTCGGGGGTCGAAGCGGCGGTGATGGTGCAAGCGGTGGAAGTAGTCGTCGGCTCGACAGTGATGCGAAGGTCGATTGGGTTGGTGGTCGGGATGGTGTGGTGGAGATAGGAAGGAGCGGAACTGGACCTTTTTAGCGAGAGCTCGACATCGTGGAGTTGATTGATGGGCATCGAATGTTTGGGTGGAGTAGAGCGGTGACTCGGGGTGTAGCAGGACAGTAGAAACACTCCATATCAATTTTTTTTAAAAAATAGTATAATTACTACTTTTGGAGTGTCCCATTCATATAGGCACATAATGACACAATCCAAATAATATACCAAATTCATACTCTAAATTAACCTTCACTTTTTCCTCCCGTTTATCCTCTATTTTTTCTTTATTTTTTCCTTTTGGAGGACCCAATTGGGTTACTATCCATGAGCTAGGACACAATACAGATTTGGAGAGCCTCTTGTTTGTTAGCATTTTTTTAGTGTGGACAATAGTGCACTACAGTATCTAAGTACTACATATTTTGGCTAAAATAAAAAATAGCACATCAAAAGGCTCCCATTGTGGATGCTCTTAGTCACCCACCAAGGTACAATGTCCTTGTTCTTTTTGGAACATTTTGATTCACTGAACACAATTGACGTGCATGATCCTAGATATTAGTATTCATGAATTTTGGATTAGATGTACCATTGGAAAACCTTCTTGTATTGGCAATGGAAAGATATAAAAAGTTTTTATGAGTATTGATTTGGAAGGATATAGTGAGTAATCTCCCTTGCCAATGGGTGGCCTATAAAAGGGGCCTGATTGAACACAAACATGAAGATCAGGAGTCGAGGATAGATAGAGTGGCTAGAATAGAATAAAAGAAGACTTTTGAGCTAGTAATGCCAGTCCAATCTCCTGGTCGAATAACCGCGCGCCATGACTTTTGTTGTCGGTTGAAATGAAGAATTAGTCATTCTCAATATTGAGGATCAGAGTTCAATCCCATCTACAATATGACATCGATATGGTAATCCCTCTGAACCTCTCAATTTTTGTCTTTTGAAGTTACAACGTGATTTGTCCATACTGTATCATGTGTGCATTAATGTCTGTGCACAGTTTTTTTCCTTCTTCTGAAGTTTAGATTTATCTTCACTTGTACTTCTACATATTGTATCAGTAGAAAGAAAAAAAGATTTTTCTTATATATGATATGGTGTTTTTTGGTTTATTCAGTGTCGAGGACATCAAACCTTGGATATCAACAGATCCAAGGTGTCTTTAATCGAACAACCATCAATCTGTTGAGATCCAACCTTGGATCTCAATGGATCCAAGGTGTTATGGATCGCCATGGAAATGTAAACTAACTCAAGGTGTTGACAAACAGAAGATAGAGGAAGAACTACTCTTAAAGAAAAAAAAAACTTTCGATGATGGAGATTCAGAGGATGTAGCTCTTTTCAGTAAAAGATCATTGTAACACCCATTTTTCCAGAAGAGGATAATTTTGAAATTTTATAATTATAATTATTATTTAATGATATTTATTTTATATTATAATTTTTAGTAATTTTTTTATTATTTTTAAACTATTTAATTCATGACTTGTGATTTTGGTGTTGTGCTAGTGAACAGTAGAGAGTGCCTACCCTAGAGCCTAGTCATGTGATTAGGGTACTTTTGACATTTTTAGGGTTATTTGGATTTATTATAATTTATTTGAATTTATGGGAATTTTTAGAATTTATTTTGGAATTGTTTGAATGAGGGTTGACTAGTGTTGACTAGGAGACTAACCTAGTGACTAACCTAGGTTAAGACCACTTGGTTAGGTTAAGTAAACTTGGTTTGACCTAATTTAGTGAGGGTTAAGTCATTGGAACTTGTTTGGAGAGATTTGGAGTTGATTTGACTAATATGGCTTATGACTTCATAAGTCATGATTAATGACTTAGGCTTAATAGCCCATAGGCCCACACCATGAACCAACCCTAACCCTAATCAGCCCATGGCAGTGTGCTTTCGTGTCTATTATAACCCATGTGGTTGTGTCCCCAAAATTTCGTGTCCTTTCGTGTCTATTTTGGACACGTATCAGTGTCGTTTTTATTGTGTTTGTCGAAATGCCTCAAAGGGTTTTTCGTGTGATTTTTGGATTTATGTTTGAATAGGAAATTAGTATTTGACCTTGCTTATAGGTTTCTAGTGTCCTTTTGTGTCCTTGGTGTCGTGTCGAGTCGTGTCGGGCACGTGTACACACGGCCGTGCACACGCGCGCGCGGGCACAGTGCGTGCCCTGCACTTCGGGGGTCACAGCGACACGGACACGCCACCCCGACACGTGGGATTTAACACACGGATGGGGGCCGACACTGACACGGGGCTTCCCAAGTTTTAGGGCCCCACGTGTCGTGTCGGACACGCACGAACACGTGCACGGGTTTTTGCGCTGTGCAGTGGCTGTTGTTTTTAGCCACTGATACGCGTGTGTCGTGTCATATACACGCAACGTGGACACGATTCAGGGTGTCCTAACCCTAGCCCTAGTCAAGGTCGACACTGGGACACAACCACATGGGTTGTGTCATGTCGTGTCGTGCACACGAACTCGAGGAACACGTGCACGAGGAGCAGTGTCCTGTGTTTACTGTTTTGGTGTTTGTTTTGAATGGACACATTTGTGTCCACTTTTGTGGACACAAGCACATTAAATAGCATGTGTACATTAAGTTTAATTATTACCAACCACTATTTGTTTATTTTAAATTGATTTGATTGTTAAATCTCGTTTTCCCCAAATTTCTGAAAAACCAATGTATCAGTTCATTTCCTGATTTTTCCAGTTTTGCAAAAATAAGTTTTTGCAATCTATTAAACCTATTTAACACTGTTAATTTCATGATATTAAATGCCTAATAGGTTCACCTATGTGATATCTAATAGTATATGGAAATTGGACTGATTTGGGAGTGTTTTGGTTCAGAAAATCTGAGTTTACATATAGGACTGTTAAATGTTTTTTTTTATTGTTCATGAGTATATAAAATCTGAGTTTGAGATATGTATCTGAGATTTAAATGAAGGGTTAAACTGTGTATTGTTTTGGAGGACTGTTTTGAACTCTGAAATGATATAGGGTTATGTGTTTATATGGGTGAGCTTTTGAACTGTTAGTTCAACTGTTTTAAAATCTGAAATTTGGTTTGTTTCCTTATGTGTGTGAATCGATTTCTGAGATTTAAGTTGTGAACTTTGTGTAATGTTCAAATATGAGAATGATATATGTGACTGCAAAAATCTGAAATGTTATAGGGTATTAAATCTGGAAATGAGGGGGGGTTTGTTCATGTGAAATTCTAAGAATTATTGGGACTGTTAAACTGATTTTTGGGGTCTCATTTGAATTGTATATATTGTTCTTCAATATGTATTGACCTGGACATTAGTGTGGACTGTTGTAAACTGAGATTGAGTTTCACTTATGAACTGTTAATTGATTCCCTTGTTTTAACTTAATTCTTGTGAACTAAATAAAGGTTTTCAATGTATGAAATCTGAGATTTAAAGGTGGACTGAAAACTGGAATATTTGTTAACTGTTAAAACTGCATGGTGGACTGTTAGACTGATTTGGGGTTCTTTTGAACTGAGTTGATGATTCTTCATGTTGTATGAACCTGAGAATGGTGTGTCTGGACTGTTCTACTGTTGTTAAATTTCAGTTTTCATTATATGAATAGTGCACTGATTTTTTATTGTTTCACCCTGTTTTCACTCTTGTCTCACACATGTTACACATACTCTCTAATTCATTGTTTTCTTGTAAACTACCACCCACACCCTAACACACAAGCCTCACACTCTCATGTATACTCTAACACACCCTCTAGCCCACTAACACACACATGCCTTTTCAATTTCCATCACACATACCTCATTGCCATGCCTCACTTCATGCACCACACACACTTGAGTCCCTCTCTCTATATGTGTGTATATATATATGCATTTACATGTGTATGTATATATTGGGATATATATGTATAGGTATATTATATATATAGTGTGTCCTATCATATATGATATATAATTATGGTTGTATGGTATACATATATTAGCCTATATATATATATATATATATATATATATATATATATATATATATATATATATATATATATATATATATATATATATATATATATATATATATATCAATATATGTTTTCTCTATTAGATTGTGTGATATGAATATATGTATTGTTTTAGATATAGATATTGGATATGGTATTGTTTAGCCATGGCCTAGTCTCTTAGCCTATGGCCTATGGTTGTGGTTGCTTAGCTAGTAAGCTCAGATTAGACTTGTGTAGTCTTGTTAGACTTAGAATAGCTTTGTTAGCCTAGTGTAGACTAGTTTGACTTAAGGTTGACTTGGTTGACCTAGTTTGACTTCTAGGGTTGACCAGAGTTGACCAAGAGTTGACTTTGGTCTAGATTGACCTAGATTCATGTAGAACACATCGTAGTGCATATTATTACCATTTTAGACTTGTTGTGACTTGTGCTGCTCTAACTAGGAGTCAGGTACCTCATCTCGGACAGTACATTTTTACAGCTATTCAGATACCAGGCGAGTACATTCTCTGATCATTTCATAACCTGCTTAGAATTATATTTCTGCTCTAGTTTACCTTATTTGATGCTGTCACGATATTATCACGGATTGGTACTATATGGATCCCTACATTGAGATGTTATCCCCCTCGGGAGCATTGGATACATTGTGTCATGTGTTTCATGTACATCGTGTATTCCTCGCTCTCATGTTATTCATGTTTCTTATGTGCATCATGCTCGTTCATGCTCGCTCGTGTACTCTCATGTGCTCTCATGAATCGATCGTGTTTCCCATGTATCTCATGTATAACCTATATTGCATGTGCACTCATTTATGAGCTTTCATGTGAATTTCATGTGCACCCGTTCATGGGCCCCCATGTGAACTTCATGTGCACTCATGTATGAGCTCTCATGTATATTTTATGTGCACCCATTTATAGGTTTCATGTGAAAACCATGTACATAACATAACTTGTTTGGATCCTTGTGTAATGATTGGGGTATGGGAGAGTATAAATAGTCATGTGAACAATTCCAAAGTAGTATAGCCATGTGCACCTCTTTAGTATAGTCATGTGCAAATCCAGCCGTTCATATGTCGACTTTGTACTCTAAATCACTAGTCACTGGTAGCTCTCAACTTATAGTAGATATTTCTATTATAGTTCTCTTCCTGTTACATCATGTACTTTCTTTCAGTTTCATGTATCGTACTCTCTTGCATGTTTATATTCTCTAACCTATTATGATCTGCGTGAGATGTATTGTGCTCGCTCCCGTCCTGACTGGACCTGTTGAAAATTTTACAGAGAATGATGAGGAACCCTGCACCCCTTACTTTGGAGCTTGCCTAGATGACACTCGCGACCTGGACCCCTGAGGAGGTTCAGGCAGCTGCTGAGGATGATACCCTTGCTTAGTGTAGACAGCTTAGACTGTTTCTTTTCATGTTTAGTTGTTGTCTTTATTTTACAGAGTTTATATTTTAGAGATGTTGAGACTGGGAGTTGGTGAGACTTGTTAGTTCATTTCTGTTGTACCTCAGTTGAGGATTTCTTTATCTATTTCATCGTGCTACATTCTACCCTAGATTGTGATTGAGTTGTACCTCTGTGTTTGGCCTCCTTTTGGAGAGTATTTCATGTTAGTTATTATAGTTCACGACCTAGAACATCGTTCTATCGTCGACACTGCGGCGTAGGCTGGACGCTGTTACGTACTCGTACCCTCACGGTGGGTGCGGGTCGTGACACGTTTTTAGTGGTGGCCCATGCAGGTCGAGTTTGTGTAGTGGTATTCGAATTAGTGTATCACTACAGCCTGCAGCAGGATTAGGATTATTTTGAGGTACTCAATCACATTAGGAAAAACTCTTAACTGGATTCCTGCCATCTAAATTCCTGTTGAAGATTGCTTCCTTGAATAACTGTCCTCCCTTGAATTATCGATTCTATCTCAGTATTGATTCCTTGTTTGATCTGTCTCCAGGTTGGTGATTGAGACACGATCGCATCGCTCTGGCCCAGCAGACGCTGGTGAGAGGCCTACCACCCCTCGCCTGATTGTGGACGCTGGGACCACAGCACCCCCTATTTCTGCTTATATAGGAGTTTCTGCAGCTTTTGGGAGCGCACCTCCACCTGTCCGGAGGACTTCCCTCATCATTCCAGATATGTACCAGCAGCAGTTACCGTCAGGGACAGTAGATACGGCTCAGATGTTTACCGTCTTCCAGCGATTCATGGAGTTTCAGCAACAGATACAGCAGAGCTAGTCTGCTGATATCCGATAGAGCATACAAGATACTCACCAGTTGGTTAGGACGACAGTGGAGCTGGTGGCTGCTCAGCCACAGGGAGGCCAGATGTAGCCGTATCAGCCGAGGACTCCAGACATCCATTCTTTCAAAAAGATAGGACCTCGAGACTTCAAGGGTACAGAGGGCATCATATACGCTGACGATTGGATAGAACACATTGAGGAGATATTCCGATTGGCACAGATACCAGCAGGATTACAGATCGAGGCAGCCGCCAGTCAGATGCAGGACTTGGCCTGTACCTGGTACCAGACGGACCCGAGGGTTGGTACAGCCGGTCAGACTTGGGCAACGTTCAAGAAACTGTTCAAGGAGAAATTCTTTCCCGATATCGTACTCCGTGCTTTGGAGGCACAGTTCGAGAGTTTGGTTCTAGGGAACCAGACCGTTGAGGAGTACGCTGGAGAGTACAGCCGTTTGAGCAGATTTATCGAGGATCTTACCGAGGTCGGAAAGGCGAGGAGGTTCCGAAGGGGTTTGATCGGAGAGATCAAGTCATATACCAGGAGCGACCGCGACGCCACTTTGGAGCAGATTCTGGTAGGAGCCATGACAGCGGAGGATGATCTTGGACTGAAGAAGAAAAGGATGCGAGATACTCAGGGAGCTAGTGGCAGTGCGGGCCCCGTCAAGAGGCCCCACCTACAGTTTCAGCACCAGATACCCCGTTTGCAGATTCAGTCGCAGTATCCGCAGCAGATGCCACCCCTACAGATTCAGCAGCAGTACCAACAGTCGAGGGTCTACCTTCAGCAGCGGCAGTTTTATGACCGTGTACCCTTTCAGCAGACGCAGCAGCCGTAGAGGCAGCAGCAGACCCCGGGACATCAGCTTGTTATCATTTGCCCTTTTTGCAAGAGACCAGGGCACGATTGGGGCGAATGCCAGAAGAGGCTGGGCAGATATTTGCTTTGCGGGGGGATTCGATCATCGTCTGAGAGAGTGTCCCGAGTCATCGGGACAGACGGTTCAGGGAGCAGGAGCTAGGGCTCCAGTAGGCCAGCAGAGGGGATTACCCTTACCGACTCAGCAGCAGAGGTATATGCAGCATCAGCAGCAGGCCAGGGGAGGCCAGCAAGGGCGAGCTTTCGCCAGGACAGTCGAGGATGCTCAGGCCGTTGGAGATCTAGTTGCAGGTTCCATTCTTTTGACTCAAATTCTGCAATTGCCTCTTATAACTGCCTTGAAATTTCGATTCCTTCTATTCCTTGTTGATTTATCAATTTTGTCCTGCTGTTCTTGTGTTATGTTTGATTTCTTCTGAGATAAATCATATGGGCTAGGTCACCCAGTTATGGAATCTAGAATCTTCGATAGTCGTGTTTAGCTGGCATAGTGAGGACATATAGTCATATTTAGGATGTATTTTTCGGGTGTGGAAATTTAAGGTTTTCGCTGCCAAGCATGCGGCAATGCGAAAATTTTAAATACCATGATTCTAGAGGTATGTGCCTTAGTCGAGGACTCTGTGATTATCGTAGCCTTGCTCACTAGCATGACGAAGATTCTGAGTATCATGATTTTGGACAGACGCATATGATTATCTGACGGTATGTTTGAGACTTTGATTGTGGGGTGTTTGACCTAGAAGGACTGCTATTATCTTAATTTCGAGGACGAAATTTTTATAAGGTGGGTAGGATTGTAACACCCAGTTTCCCAGAAGAGGGTAATTTTGAAATTTTGTAATTATAATTATTATTTAATGATATTTATTTCATATTATAATTTTTAGTGATTTTTTTATTATTTTTAAACTATTTAATTCATGACTTGTGATTTTGGTGTTGTGCTAGTGAACAGTAGAGACTGCCTACCCTAGAGCCTAGCCATGTGAGTAGGGTATTTTTGATATTTTTAGGGTTATTTGGATTTATTATAATTTATTTGAATTTATGGGAATTTTTAGAATTTATTTTGGAATTGTTTGAATGAGGGTTGACTAGTGTTGACTAGGAGACTAACCTAGTGACTAACCTAGGTTAAGACCACTTGGTTAGGTTAAGTAAACTTGGTTTGACCTAATTTAGTGAGGGTTAAGTCATTGGAACTTGTTTGGAGAGATTTGGAGTTGATTTGACTAATATGGCTTATGACTTCATAAGTCATGATTAATGACTTAGGATTAATAGCCCATAGGCCCACACCATGAACCAATCCTAACCCTAATCAGCCCATGGCAGCCACTATTAGCCCTTTCCCATCCTATTTAATGCCCCTCAAAGTTAGGGCTAGCCTCCATTAGGTTTTCTTGCCAAGTTTTAGAAAGAGGTATTTCCCATCTTCAATAAATCCTAGTAAATTCATTTTTATTCCTTTTTAACCCAAAAAAATTGCATTGAGTCCTAAATTTCCTCTACTTTCTGTTGGTACCAAGTGTTCTCAGCTTTGGAGCTCATTGGAAGAATTTGGCCATCAAGAGGAGCACCTCTTTGTGGAGCTTTTGATACTCATAGGTAATTTCAAATCCACACCATAGAATTCTATAATTTTTGCATCATTAGGGAGCCCTAGACCTAACCTAACTGTAGGAATAGGAATCCCCAAAATTTTGTGTCCTTTCGTGTCCATTTTGGACACGTATCAGTGTCGTTTTTATTGTGTTTTTCGAAATGCCTCAAAGGGTTTTTCGTGTGATTTTTGGATTTATGTTTGAATAGGAAATTAGTATTTGACCTCGCTTATCGGTTTCTGGTGTCCTTTTGTGTCCTTGGTGTCGTGTTGAGTCGTGTCGGGCACGTGTGCACACGGTCGTGCACACGCGCGCGCGGGCACAGTGCGTGCCCTGCACTTCGGGGGTCACAGCGACACGGACACGCCACCCCGACACGTGGGATTTGACACACGGATGGGGGCCGACACTGACACGGGGCTCCCCAAGTTTTAGGCCCCACGTGTCGTGTCGGACACGCACGAACACGTGTACAGGTTTTTGCGCTGTGTAGTGGTTGTTGTTTTTAGCCACTGATATGCGTGTGTCGTGTCGTATACACGCAACGTGGACACGATTCAGGGTATCCTAACCCTAGCCCTAGTCTAGGTCGACACTGGGACACAACCACATGGGTTGTGTCATGTCGTGTCGTGCACACGAACTCGAGGAACACGTACACGAGGAGCAGTGTCCTGTGTTTACTGTTTTGGTGTTTGTTTCGAATGGACACGTTTGTGTCCACTTTTGTGGACACAAGCACATTAAATAGCATGTGTACATTAAGTTTAATTATTACCAACCACTATTTATTTATTTTAAATTGATTTGATTGTTAAATCTCGTTTTCTCCAAATTTTTGAAAAACCAATGTATCAGTTCATTTCCTAATTTTTCCAGTTTTGCAAAAATGAGTTTTTGCAATCTATTAAACCTATTTAACACAGTTAATTTCATGAAATTAAATGCCTAATAGGTTCACCTATGTGATATCTAATAGTATGTGGAAATTGGACTGATTTGGGAGTATTTTGGTTAAGAAAATCTGAGTTTACATATAGGACTGTTAAATGTTTTTTTAGTGTTCATGAGTATATAAAATCTGAGTTTGAGATATGATATCTGAGATTTAAATGAAGGGTTAAACTGTGTATTGTTTTGGAGGACTGTTTTGAACTCTGAAATGATATAGGGTTATGTGTTTATATGGGTGAGTTTTTGAACTGTTAGTTCAACTATTTTAAAATCTGAAATTTGGTTTGTTTCCTTATGTGTGTGAATCGATTTCTGAGATTTAAGTTATGAACTTTGTGTAATGTTCAAATCTGAGAATGATATATGTGACTGCAAAAATCTGAAATGTTATAGGGTATTAAATCTGGAAATGAGGGGGGGTTTGTTCATGTGAAATTCTGAGAATTATTTGGACTGTTAAACTGATTTTTGGGATCTCATTTGAATTGTATATGTTGTTCTTCAATATGTATTGACCTGGACATTAGTGTGGACTGTTGTAAACTGAGATTGAGTTTCACTTATGAACTGTTAATTGATTTCCTTGTTTTAACTAAATTCTTGTGAACTAAATAGAGGTTTTCAATGTATAAAATCTGAGATTTAAAGGTGGACTGAAAACTGGAATATTTGTTAACTGTTAAAACTGCATGGTGGACTGTTAGACTGATTTGGGGTTCTTTTGAACTGATTTGATGATTCTTCATGTTGTATGAACCTGAGAATGGTGTGTCTGGACTGTTCCACTGTTGTTAAATTTCAGTTTTCATTATATGAATAGTGCACTGATTTCCTATTGTTTCACCCTATTTTCACTCTTGTCTCACACATGTTACACACACTCTCTAATTCATTGTTTTCTTCTACACTACCACCCACACCCTAACACACAAGCCTCACACTCTCATGTATACTCTAACACACCCTCTAGCCCACTCACACACACATGCCTTTTCAATTCTCATCACACATACCCCATTGCCATGCCTCACTTCATGCACCACACACACTTGAGTCCCTCTCTCTATATGTGTGTATATATATATATATATATATATATATATATATATATATATATATATATATATATATATATGCATTTACATGTGTATGTATTTACATGTGTATGTATATATATTGGGATATATTTGTATAGGTATATTATATATATAGTGTGTCCTATCATATATGATATATAATTATGGTTGTATGGTATACATATATTAGCCTATATATATATATATATATATATATATATATATATATATATATATATATATATATATATATATATATATATATATATATATATCAATATATTTTTTCTCTATTAGATTGTGTGATATGAATATATATGTATTGTTTTAGATATAGATATTGGATATGGTATTGTTTAGCCGTGGCCTAGTCTCTTAGCCTATGGCCTATGGTTGTGGTTGCTTAGCTAGTAAGCTCAGATTAGACTTGTGTAGTCTTGTTAGACTTAGAATAGCTTTGTTAGCCTAGTGTAGACTAGTTTGACTTAAGGTTGACTTGGTTGACCTAGTTTGGCTTCTAGGGTTGACCAGAGTTGACCAAGAGTTGACTTTGGTCTAGATTGACCTAGATTCATGTAGAATGCATCGTAGTGCATATTATTACCATTTTGGACTTGTTGTGACTTGTGTTGCTCTAACTAGGAGTCAGGTACCTCATCTCGGACATTACATTTTTACAGCTATTCAGATACCAGGCGAGTATATTCTCTGATCATTTCATAACCTGCTTAGAATTATATTCCTGCTCTAGTTTACCTTATTTGATGCTGTCACGATATTATCACGGATTGGTACTATATGGATCCCTACATTGAGATGTTATCCCCCTCGGGAGCATCGGATACATTGTGTCATGTGTTTCATGTACATCGTGTATTCCTCGCTCTCATGTTATTCATGTTTCTCATGTGCATCATGCTCGTTCATGCTCGCTCGTGTACTCTCATATGCTCTCATGAATCGATCGTGTTTCCCACGTATCTCATGTATAACCTATATTGCATGTGCACTCATTTATGAGCTTTTATGTGAATTTCATGTGCACCCGTTCATGGGCCCCCATGTGAACTTCATGTGCACTCATGTATGAGCTCTCATGTATATTTCATGTGCACCCATTTATGGGTTTCATGTGAAAACCATGTACGTAACATAACTTGTTTGGATCCTTATGTATTGATTGGGGTATGGGGGAGTATAAATAGTCATGTGAACAATTCCAAAGTTGTATAGCCGTGTGTACCTCTTTAGTATAGTCATGTGCAAATCCAGTCGTTCACATGTCGACTTTGTACTCTAAATCACTAGTCACTGGTAGCTCTCTACTTATAGTAGATATTTCTATTACAGTTCTCTTCATGTTACATCATGTACTTTCTTTCAGTTTCATGTATCGTACTCTCTTGCATGTTTATATTCTCTAACCTTTTATGATCTGCGTGAGATATATTGTGCTCGCTCCCGTCCTGACTGGACCTGTTGAAAATTTTACAGAGGATGATGAGGAACCCTGCACCCCTTACTTTGGAGCTTGCCTAGATGACACTCTCGACCTGGACCCCTGGGGAGGTTCAGGCAGCTGCTGAGGATGATACCCTTGCTTAGTGTAGACAGCTTAGATTGTTTCTTTTCATGTTTAGTTATTGTCTTTATTTTACAGAGTTTATATTTTAGAGATGTTGAGACTGGGAGTTGGTGAGACTTGTTATTTCATTTCTGTTGTACCTCAGTTGAGAATTTCTTTATCTATTTCATCGTGCTACATTCTACCCTAGATTGTGATTGAGTTGTACCTCTGTGTTTGGCCTCCTTTTGGAGAGTATTTCATGTTAGTTAGTTATAGTTCACGACCTAGAACAACGTTCTACCGCCGACACTGCGGCGTATGCTGGGCGCTGTTACGTACTCGTACCCTCACGGTGGGTACGGGTCGTGACAATCATCACTCAGCAACCTCGCAAGGAACCACTTTTCAAGATTGATTGACTGGGGATGTTTGACTATTGGTATATTAAAATGTATTGTAATGTTTATACACAATATCTGAATCAAGTTGTAGTATGAAACTTTTTTTTTGTTGAAAGAAATTTATTGACTTATTGTGATGGTAAGCTTATAATCTAATGGAGCATAAATAGGTATTATGCATTATTATTTTTCATCAATAATAAGTTCTCTAGTTCATTTCGAAAGTTATCTAGAATTCTTGATTCAGGATTTACCCGTTTTCTGTTCAATATCCTAGTTGCGATCAGGTTAACAGGTTACACATCAAAATTGTACTATTTTAAACATACACTATTGATCAAGTATCTACACCTTGACATCAAAAGGAAAACTATTATGAAACATCATAATTGTATACATTATAAAAACATCTTGCTCTCTGTAATTGTATTTATGGTATCTTTGTGGTACCGGCAATTTGAAATAATTTTGAGCAATATGCAGCATTTGATCTATAGATTAGTCTCAACGGCACCATTCACAAAATAACTAAATGAAGGACTTGGTAAACATGATGAATATCAGAAGACTAATCGTAACTTCAAACTCCATGTTCTGTTGATCAGTTTGGACTTGCAACTTAGAAGCATTGCTATTTGAACCACACACTTTTGAACTGCAAAGAATTAAAGCAAAAATACTCATGACACTGGACTGTTCCTAAAATTGAAAAGGACTTGTCTTAGTTGCACTCAATGTCGCACTGACACGAAAAAAATGGTGTACACACTTCCATTGTATTCGTATAGTACAATATATGTGACTACTTATCGTTATATAAAAATGTCTGCAACCATATTGGTTTTTTCTCCTTATCCCTATATATTTATATAGTTCTACAATGTAGTTTGCACAAATATATACAGAAATTTAGCCACAAGCCTTAATTTCAACCAGTTTGAAGACAACTGGAATTGCATACTGATACGGATCTTGTTAAAGGATCGGTTAAGGTAACATCATTATGAGAATATTAGTACAAATGAATATTTTGACACAACCATTTCTATTAAAGTTTATGTATTGTAAAACTATGCAGAAACTTCAATTGAAATGGATAGTTTCTTATGATTTTATATGTCAGACTTATTTGGGTCTTATGTATCATATACTATTGTATTGTATCGTACGTTATTTTTATGTATTGTAACATATTTTTATTTTCTTTCTTATATTCTCTGTTATGTTGTCTCTCTGTTTGATCTATTTTGTGATATATTCAAGATTTATATTCTGTGATACTAAATGTGCTGCATTTTTCCCCATATTTTTTGTATTTAGCGACGTTTAGCGACACAAAAATAACGTTGCTAATTATATCCAAATGTTGCTAAATGTATCACAACATCGCTGAACGCTACAAGAAAATAGGACTTTCCCGACATTTATTCTGCCGACGTTTTTGTAAACGACGGGTAAGTTAGCATATACAAACGTATTTAAAAAAATGTTGATCATGACCTGCGTTTGTCTTTAAACGTCACACAATATACCAACGTTTGTTAAAAAATGTTGGTAATTACTTGCGTTTGTCCTTAAATGTCGAGCAATATACCAACGCTTTTAAACAAATGTTGACAATTAATTGCGTTTTTCCTTAAACGTTGTCACGACCCACACTCAGTGTAAGGACACGAGACGTGGGTACGTCCAGCCTACGCCGCAGTATCGGCAGTAGAACGCTGTCCTAGGTCCAACATCTAGCACAATCTAGAATATGCTCCAATTAGAGAATAATATATATATGGTACAACTCAATCACAATAACTAAGATGGAATAGAAGAAAGATAATCATAACAGAGAGTCACAACATGAATAATAATCCCGGTATAAACAACACCATAATAAATCTCAATATAATCACAAAGTCTCATAACTAGACAGTAATATAAGTCTAATCTAACTCATGGCAAGTCTTCAGCGACTACTAGATCCTGCTGAGGGTGGAAGTCACCTGTGTCAACTAGGCCTGCTCCATAGTAAGTGTCGCAGTAATCCTCATCATCTGTAATATTTTTAACGGGTCCAGTCAGGACAGGAACGAAGTACATATCTCTCACACAGATCATAACATGAAAGGAAATATGAAACAAGCTATAAAATAATATACATGAACTGCTGATAAAGAAATAGTAGAGAGACTGTAAAAAGAAGAACATGATATAGTGGAAATAGATATACATAATATAGATAAGAAACTGAGCTAACTATGTGATTCAGAGCACATATTTGGTTATGTAAACAGGCTTAGGTTATACGTGACATAAATCTAGTTTGGAGTTACATGAAATGGTGTAGATCATATAACCAAATAAATACTCCCCCTGCCCCAATCAGTACACAAGGATCTGTCTAGGTTATGTTATTGCACATGAAGGTAGTGTGTCACATGGATAGCTAGTCCACATGCATACTGAATTATACATGAAGGCTCACATGATCATGAGTGTACATGAATGTCACATGAGTATACATGAATAAATACGAATACAATGAGTAGACGATGCACATGATAAAGTATATGAGCATAATATACCCGATATATCCAAGGGGATAACATCGCATGAAGAGATCCATATAGTACTAATCTGTGATATATCGTAATAGCAACAAGTAAACTAGTCTATAACAAGTAAATACGTCCAAGCAAGAATGAAACGGTCAGAGAATTTACTCGCCTAACAATCTGAGCTGCTGATGAGGATGTGTAATTGAACTGGAGTGAGGTAAACCTATTTAAAGTAACCACAAGTCACAACATAGTCTAACATATCATAAGAAAGGGCTACAATGCAATTCTGCATGCTTCTAAGTCCTTCTAGGTCAAAGTCAACTTTGGTCAACTCTGGTCAAACCTGGTTAACTATAAGTCAAATAGTCCGTTTACTAATTTTTAGGTCATACTCAAGTTTTCAAGTCATTCGGAGTTCGTTTGAGTCGATTTGGAGCAAGTTTGACCCAAACTTGACTTTTGTCAACTTGGTCAACTTGTCGGTCAACTCGACTAAACTAAGCTCATTGGGTCGATCCTAATATGTCCCAATACCCTATGGTTACATTCATAATCAATCCACATACATATAGGTATATTCACATTCATTAAGGCAATATATATATATATATATATATATATATATATATATATAAAAAAAAAAAATATATATATATATATATATATATATATATATATGTATATATTTTAATTATTTATTTATTTATTTATTTATTTATTTTTTTCATTCTGCCCCACGCAGGCTCAGTTCGTAGCCCTATATCGTCAGGCCTCCGACGTTGTGGATGCCCCGCATCGCACAGGCTAACTCATCATCGCCCAATATATATATATATATATATATATATATATATATATATATATATATATATATATATATATATATATATATATATATATATATACAAACACATATATATCTATACATACACATATAATTATATAATATGAGACTTGAAGGAAAAATACGATAAAGGACTGCTGTGTAAATACTCAAATCTGAGATTAAAACCAAGTTCTCAACTATGGGATATATCACATATATAAATACATATACACATATGTCTATTTAAAGGAAATCTATATGTATATGTAGACATATGCATAATATACATAATAACTCAATAAGTAAAAGGAAAATGATTTTGAAGAGGGAAAGGAATGAAATATGAGAATAAGTCTAACTCTTACAAAACTCATCAACACATATTTATATTCATAAAGTTTATAGGTTGAAATAAATATATATTCATATATATATATATTACACATAAAGCAAAAAGCTATATATATACACAAATGGTAGAATATTCGGAAATAAAAACCAACGATCAATTCCCACATGTCCAGAATGTCATCTACGAATCATAAACTCAGAATTTAATATTTAAAATTCAGAAATTCAAATATTATAGAACTATTCAAATTTATATTGAAAGAAAACCCAATTATACTTGAAAAAGGCAAACAAATAGGTAATAATCCCGCGGATCACTTCCCTCAAGTCCAAAATATCATATATAAGTTAACAAGTCAGAAAATATCGATTAAAAGTCGAAGAATCAAAATATCACATTTCTATTCAAAATATTGAACCCGAAAAAACCCAATTTCGACAAAACGACCAAAAACGCAAAATACTCCAAACCAACTCACAAAACTTGGCAAATACGTTGGTCTCGACATGTGGGACGTGTTCGGGTACTCCCGTAGTCGAAACCGTGTCCGTGTCATGTCCAGAGAGTGCGTATCGGAAATCGATTTCGCGTGTCGAAGAGGGTGTTCTCGTTCGATTGCGCGTCACACGCGCAACGAGAAGCCTCGTGCTCGTGCAAACGGCTAGGTAGGGTCACGGGGTAGGTCTAGGATACATCGACATGACACGAAGTCGTAGTGACACGACATAGCGGCTCGCGTAACAGCCTGCGGCTTGCGCGCGCGTGCGTGCATGCGTGCTCGTGCATGCGGGTCGCCGCTCGTGGCTCGCGCGTCGAGCCACGCCACGACTCGGGATCGAGTCCCTGGGTAGTCTAGGTATTGGGCTACGTGTTCCAACTCCTGGTAAGGGTCCTCGACGCGCCGTGTTCGCGTACGAAGGCCGTATTAGCGGCAAATTTTAGTCCGAGTGCACAGTTAAGCTGACCAGTGCACGCGCGATTACTCCGCGCTCGCTCGACGAAAAGTCATGAAATTTTACGGGCATGTGGGCAGAGGTTTCCCCTACGTGCTCAAAAAATTTCACTCGAGATGAAGCTCTGTGCGTCGAGTTATGATGCACAGTCTGCAGGGCGTGCACGTGACCGTGCACGGGATCTCGTGCACGTGTGTCCGTTCGGATGCCGAAATCGTGTCGATTTGCGATCCGTTTTCATGAAATTTGTTACAAACCATATAAGAAAGGATTTCGTGAAAACAGAATCGAAAATTAACACTTTTTAATTCTAAGTGGCATTTTACCGAACACGTGCAACGTGAGACCGATACGTTCCGATACCGCTATCAAATGAAACCAAAATCCTACGACACAGATCAATGGTGCCTATATGGATGCAATAATGAAGAAAATTTAGGAGAAACAAAGGTAGATCAGGATTTACCTATTGAGAGTCGGAATCTCAATAAAGGAATTCCCCGAGCGCTTTGTCTGCCGATTTCTCCCGAACAAATGCCTCCTCCTCCTTGCTACAGTACTCCAGCAAGATCCTCTCCTTCCTATGAGCGCAATAGAATTCGTTTGGGGAGAAACGGACTCCGGATGAAAAAGTTAGGAATTTGGGAGAGTGGAAAACTATGGTTTTCTCTTGGAGGCTACAATCTTCAACATAATAGGAAGGGGGGCTGCCTATGGCCGGACAGGTATAAGGGATTAGGGTTAGGGTTTGCACATGGGCCAAGCACTCCATGAGTTGCTAAAAAGGCCCATGTCAAAAAGGCTTAAAAGGCTTTAATAGAAAATAGCTTAAAAATGAAATAATTTATTCTAAAATAAACAATAATTCTAATTTAAGTTTTAAATGGCCAATAATACTTCTAATTACATTATTAGGCTTCTGTTCAAGGTTGATTAAGGTCAAACCACTTATACTACCAAAACACCAATTCAGCTACCAATCAAACCGCACAACAAACAATTTAATTAATAAATTAATAAAATTCAAAGTAATACACAATGACTAAAATATCCTTAACCTAAAAATAGGTAATTAGCCAATCTAGTCACATGGTCGAGTCTTCTTGGTCAAGGTTAGTCTCTAAGTCAAGCAGTCTCTAGGGTTAAGCTAGCAACAACCAAAATCACAATTCACCCATCTAAATAATATAAAATAAATAAAGAAAATCACCAAAAATCATAATATGATTTAAATATTATTATTAAATGATAAAAATTATAAAAGTTCAAAATTATTCTCATTTCGAAAAAGTGGTAGTTACAAGTCTACCCTCCTTAAAAATAATTCCGTCCTCGAAATTAAGATGATTCTACTCCTTCTAGGTCAAATCCCCAACAATCATGGTCTTAAGAAAACTTATCTAAATCATGCAGTTGGAAAGATATCATACAGGGTTATGGCAGGTAATATCAGTCTGGGGTCTCATCATCTAGCCATTATAGTCATACTAGATCATAAGTAGTCATAAGGTATCAAAACATACAAACAATATGGTAGTGTACCGTAATCATCAAGACAAGATAAGGTATAGGTCAAGAACTCATCTCTACTAGGTCTGGTAGCTGGAACTCTCTCCTGGAGGTAGGCCTCGACTGGGGGCAGGTGTAGTAGGACAGTCTCGTATCTTGTGTGCAGTTGACCCACAAAATAGGCACAATCCTAGTCTCTTCCTACAGTCCTTCCATACGTGTCCAGACTTCTTACAGAAGGCACAGGTAGGTACTCGCTCAATTGGCCTCTGCTGGACAGGAATCTGAACTGGATAGGCTGGTCTAGACTGAAAATCGGGGTACTCTTGAGGCTCTAGGTATATACTTCTCCTCGCTCTCTTGGGGCTAGGCTCTTCCCTCGAATGCATGTAATCCCACAACAGTTGGATACTGAGACTCTGCTATCTCATATGCTCAGCCTGAAGTCTCTGTACCTCCCACACATCCTGAAGAAGTCTGTAGATCTGAGTCCCATCAGGAATGGCATGGGGTACCACTCCAGGAGGCAAAGGGAGGCCCTCAGTCTCCGGCTGAACTGCAGCCCTCTCCTGAAGGATAGGAGATGGAGGAAAACTCTCCGGTGAGGCTGCTAACACCTCCTGAGCAATAGAAGGGGAAGCACAATCTCGGTCTCATCCGAAACTGTAGCTGTGTACTGGGGACAGACTCTGGTCATGGGTGCCATTCTGGAAAAGATAAGGAAAATAATAAATCATCGGGCTGTAAGGCAGTCTATCATACTATATAGGGTCACTATTTTAAAGATGATCAAAATCAAAAGTTTAAAGCACGACTGTCAATAGCATTAAAATCCAATACGATATATATAAAAGAAAATTTAGTCTCGGCACGATCTAAGTTGATCAATCTCTGGATAAATCAAGAATTAGGCAAGATAGGGAACAAGGTCATCGAAGTCTGAGCACGAGCATCCAAGGATGGAGATCTAGGTCATAATTAAATTTAATTCAATTGAGTACGACCCAGGATTTTAATATGATAAGAAAATGTGACCAAAGTCGATTGGTCGTGATCAAGGAAGTTAGGATTCAATGATATTAAAAACTTTTAAATGATACTTCAAAGATATGGAATAAGTCAATTTTCTCCTTTTGATAGGGAAAACAAAAGACAAGGTTTCATAGGAAAGTCAAGTTAATCATCTCTCTCCGATACCATCAAGCTTATCTAATCATCATTTGTCAATCATATCTTTATCTCATAAGTCCAAATATGAAAATCAACCTTTATATGACTACCACCAAGAATTTATACCCTTTTGTTATGAAGATTAGACCTTGACATGATCATCATAGACCCAATTCCTAAATTTCAAAACATTACTCATGAGCATACCCCTTTCATTTATTAGCACTCCATGCTAACCACTTAATCATCTTTTAAATTCAAATTCTTCCACCTTGTCTTAAATTAGATCCGAAACCCATAAATTAAGTTTTATAAAATTCTTGAACATGTTCAAATTACTCTTCTCGTGTTATTCGATCTGAAACTACTAGGCCTTACAAAACTTATTCTCCATTAAAATCAACCTTCATATTTTCTTCAACGTACACCCTCAATATTATTCTCCTTAAAATTTTAAATTTCCTCAAAAATCTCTATATTTTCTTTAACTCAAAGATCCTTGTGTTCTTTCTGTTCTTAGCCATTTTCTTGCAATATCTTATTCAATTTTGTATTGCCATCGAATACAGTTAAAATCTCTTCTCCATTACAAGTCCTTAAATTTAACATCATAGCCTTAAAGTATACGTCTCAAGAATCAATAACAAAAATTTATCCAAGTCCTCAACTATGTCGACCTCGAATATCCTCGTCAGCTAAGAAATGCATCTATTATCTACATCCAAATATTTCTCTGTGTGTTATCGTTCCTAGATTGATAATATAAATCTCTTGATTTTATTCTCACTTTTTACCACATCTCTATCTCAAAATTCTATATCAAAGACCGACATTTTATATCCCTACCTAGATTATCATGAGGTAACAAATTACGTCCTTTCCAAGCTAGAAGATTGACGTCACTTCCTCGACCTTTCCAAGGTAAAAAGATATGGAGATTCAAAGGTTTCAAGGTATAGATGACAGAATTAGATACGCGATGGGTGATTGATGTAATTGGGACAGAGTTAACTAAGATAAGGAAAAATGGAAATGCAAGAAATAATGGCAAGAAGAAATAATGATAAAACCTGTTCTTGCTCATCTGTTCAAAGGAATGAACGAATTTTGAGATATAATCTGATAACCATACACGTCTTTCTGAAATCATGTTACTAGAATTTCGCCACGCCAGTAAGCATAGCTGCAATAAACAATAGAGTCCGTGACTAAGGTATACATCCTATAATCATGTTATTTAGAATTCTTACCTCGCCAACCGGTATGGCTGCAAGAAAATCTAGATTCTATAACTAGGATAAGTATATCTAGATCAGGCTCTGCGTCCTTATCATGCTAGCCAGTATGACTGCGATAAATCCTAACTCCACAATTAAAGTAGACATTTACCTTTCTCACTGTCCTTATCAAGTATGTTATCAGGTTATACCCTAAATTCCAAAATAAAATAACAATAAAAATAAATATATTTAAATACAAACTCAAAGTTAACAACTAATCATCAAGATTCAAAATTTAACAATGAATCCATCAAAATCAAATTTAATAACAAGGAGTAATGGGCGAATCAATTGAGTAATGGGTGAATCGAATTAAGGGAAAAGATTTCAAATCGAAGTTAAAATAAGATTCTCAAGGGTCGTCCCAGGAATCTCTCAAGGAATTCTAACAGTGATTGAGTATCCTCTCATTCTAATATTTTACTTTCTATACTCTATAGCAGGCTCGTAGTAGTACAACTAAGTCGTTGTACTACCACAATATCGCACTAATGTGAATTAGGACCTGCATGGACCGGAGCGATGAGACCGTGTCTCCATATCCATCCTGAAGACAGATCAAAACAAGAAGCAACTACTGAGAAGGAAGCGAAAAAAAATCAAAGAGGACCGTTTATTTATTCAAAGGAAAGCATTTAATCAGCAAGAATTTAGATGGCAAGTATTGGATCAGAGTTTTCCTAATGTGATTGAGTACCTTAACTTATATCCTATATCCTACTGCACGGTACAATGATTCTCTAGTTCGAGTACCACTACGAAATCATACTAGTTGTGATTGGACCTGCATGGGCCACCACTAAAAACGTGTCACGACCCGCACCCAGTGTAAGGGCACGAGACGTGGGTACGTCCAGCCTACGTCGCAGTGTCGGCGGTAGAACGCTGTCCTAGGTCCAACATCTAACGCAATCTAGAATATGCTCCAATTAGAGAATAATATATATATGGTATAACTCAATCACAATAACTAAGATGGAATAGAAGAAAGATAATCATAACAGAGAGTCACAACATGAATAATAATCCCGGTGTAAACCACACCATAATAAATCTCAATATAATCATAAAGTCTCATAACTAGATAGTAATATAAGTCTAATCTAACTCATGGCAAGTCTTTAGCGACTACTGGATCCTGCTGAGGGTCCAGGTCACCTGTGTCAACTAGGCCTGCTCCATAGCAAGTGTCGCAACAATCCTCATCATCTGTAATATTTTCAACGGGTCCAGTCAGGACAGGAACGAATACATATCTCTCACACAGATCATAACATGAAAGAAAATATGAAACAAGCTATAGAATAATATACATGAACTGCTGATAAAGAAATAGTAGAGAGACTGTAAAAAGAAGAACATGATATAGTGTAAATAGATATACATGATATAGATAAGAAACTGAGCTAACTACGTGATTCAGAGCACATGTTTGGTTATGTAAACAGGCTTAGGTTATACATGACTTAAATCTAGTTTGGAGTTATACATGAAATGGTGTAGATCACATAACCAAATAAATACTCCTCCTGCCCCAATCAGTACACAAGGATCTGTCCAGGTTATGTTATTGCACATGAAGGTAGTGCGTCACATGGATAGCTAGTTCACATGCACACTGGGTTATACATGAAGGCTCACATGATCATGAGTGTACATGAATGTCACGAGTATACATGAATAAATACGAATACAATGAGTAGACGATGCACATGATAAAGTACATGAGCACAATATATCCGATGTATCCGAGGACATAATATCGCATGAAAAGATCCATATAATACTAATCCGTGATATATCGTGAAAGCAACAAGTAAACTAGTCTACAACAAGTAAATACGTCTAAGCAAGAATGAAACGGTCAGAGAATGTACTCGTCTGACAATTCGAGTTGCTGATGTGGATGTATAACTGAACTGGAGTGAGGTAAACCTATTTAAAGTAACCACAAGTCACAACATAGTCTAACATATCATAAGAAAGGGTTACAATGCAATTCTATATGCTTCTAAATCCTTCTAGGTCAAAGTCAACTTTGGTCAACTCTGGTCAAACCTGGTCAACTATAAGTCAAATAGTCTGTTTACGAATTTTTAGGTCATACTCAAGTTTTCAAGTCATTCGGAGTTCGTTTGAGTCGATTTGGAGCAAGTTTAACCCAAAATTGACTTTTGTCAACTTGGTCAACTTGTCGGTCAACTCGACTAAACTAAGCTCATTGGGTCGATCCTAATATGTCCCAATACCCTATGGTTACATTCATAATCAATCCACATACATATAGGTATGTTCACATTCATTAAGGCAATATATATATATATATATATATATATATATATATATATATATATATATATATATATATATATATATATATATATATATATATATAAGCACATATATATCTATACATACACATATAATTATATAATATGAGACTTGAAGGAAAAATACGATAAAGGACTGTTGTGTAAATACTCAAATCTGAGATTAAAACCAAGTTCTCAACTATGGGATATAACACATATACAAATACATATACACATATATCTATTTAAAGGAAATCTATATGTATATGTAGACATATGCATAATATACATAATAACTCAATAAGTAAAAAGAAATGATTTTGAAGAGGGAAAGGAATGAAATCTGAGAATAAGTCTAACTCTTACAAAACTCATCAACACATATTTATATTCATATAGTTTATAGGTTGAAATAAATATATATTCATATACATATATATTACACATAAAGCAAAAAGCTATATATATATATATAATATATATATATATATATATATATATATATATATATATATATATATATATATATATATATATATATATATATTTTCCAAATATATATATATATATATATATATATATATATATATATATATATATATATATATATATATATTACACATAAAGCAAAAAGCTATATATATATACACAAATGGTAGAATATTTGGAAATAAAAGCCAACGATCAATTCCCACATGTCCAGAATGTCATCTATGAATCATAAACTCAGAATTTAATACTTAAAATTCAGAAATTCAAATATTATAGAACTATTCAAATTTATATTAAAAAAAAACCCAATTATACTTGAAAAAGGCAAACAATAGGAAATAATCCTGCGGATCACTTCCCGCAAGTCCAAAATATCATATATAAGTCAACAAGTCAGAAAATATCGATTATAAGTCGAAGAATCAAAATATCACATTTCTATTCAAAATATTGAACCCGAAAAAACCCAATTTCGACAAAACGACCCAAAACACAAAATACTCCAAACCAACTCACGAAACTTGGCAAATACGTTGGTCTCGACACGTGGGACGTGTTCGGTACTCCCGTGGTCGAAACCGTGTCCGTGTCGTGTCCAGAGAGTGCGTATCGAAAACCGATTTCGCGTATCGAAGAGGGTGTTCTCGCTCGATTGTGCATCACACACGCAACGAGAAGCCTCGTGCTCATGCACACGGCTAGGTAGGATCACGGGGTAGGTCTAGGACACGTCGACATGACACGAAGGTGCAGCGATGCGACACAGCGGCTTGCGTAACAGTGCGAGGCCTGCGCACGTGCGTGCGTGCGTGCTCGTGCATGCGGGTCGCCGCTCGTGGCTCACGCGTCGGGCCACGCCACGACTCAGGATCGAGTCCCTGGGTAGTCTAGGTATAGGGCTATGTGTTCCAACTCCTGGTACGGGTCCTCGATGCACCGTGTTCACGTACGAAGGCCGTGTCAGCAGTGAATTTCAGTCCGAGTGCATAGTTCAGCCGACCAGTGCACGCGCGATTACTCCGCGCTCGCTCGACGAAACATCATAAAATTTTACGGGCATGTGGGAAGAGATTGCCCCTACATGCTCGTAAAATTTCACGTGAGAGGGAGCTCTGTGCATCGGGTTATGATGCACAGTCTGCAGGGCTTGCACGGGACCGTGCACGGGATCTCGTGCATGCGTGTCCGTGTCCGTTCGTATGCCGAAATCGTGTCGATTTCCGATCTGTCTTCACAAAAGTTGTTACAAATCATATAAGGAAGGATTTCATGAAAACAGAATCAAAAATTAATACTTTTCAATTCTAAGTGGTATTTTGCCGAACATGTGCAATGTGAGACCGATACGTGTCCGATACCGCTATCAAACGAAACCAAAATCCAACGAAACTTCATACACAGATCAAAGGTGCCTATATGGATGCAATAATGAAGAAAATTCAGGAGAAACAAAGGTAGATCGGGATTTACCTATTGAGAGTCGGAATCTCAATAAAGGAATTCCCCGAGCGCTTTGTCGGCCGATTTCTCCTGAGCAAATGCCTCCTCCTCCTTGCTAGCAGTACTCCAGCATGATCCTCTCCTTCCTACGAGCGCAACGGAATTCGTTTGGGGAGAAACGGACTCTGGATGAAAAAGTTAGGAATTTAGGAGAGTAGAAAACTAGGGTTTTCTCTTGGAGGCTACAAACTTCAACACAATAGGAAGGGGGGCTGCCTATGGCCGGCCAGGTATAGGGGATTAGGGTTAGGGTTTGCACATGGGCCAAGCACTCCATGAGTTGCTAAAAAGGCCCATGTCAAAAAGGCTTAAAAGGCTTTAATAGAAAATAGCTTAAAAATGAAATAATTGATTCTAAAATAAACAATAATTTAAATTTAAATTTTAAAAGGCGAATAATACTTCTAATTACATTATTAGGCTTCTGGTCAAGGTTGATTAAGGTCAAACCACTTATACTACCAAAACACCAATTCAACTACCAATCAAACCGCACAACAAGCAATTTAATTAATAAATTAATAAAATTCAAAGTAATGCACAATGAGTAAAATACCCTTAACCTAAAAATAGGTAATTAGTCAATCTAGTCACATGGTCGAGTCTCCTTGGTCATGGTTAGTCTCTAAGTCGAGCAGTCTCTAGGGTTAAGCTAGCAACAACCAAAATCACAATTCACCTATCTAAATAATATAAAATAAATAAAAAAATCACCAAAAATCATAATATGATTTAAATATTATTATTAAATGATAAAAATTACAAAAGTTCAAAATTATCCTTATTTCAGAAAAGTGGCGCCTCTCGATCACCCCCAGGATGGTGTGATTCCTCCTTCGTTGACCGGGGTTGATCTTCCTCCACCTTGGACCTCTGCTCAGCTTGCCCTCCTCGGGCTTGGCACTCCTGCACTGCCCATGGAGTATGACTTTAAATCGGATGTACTAGTTCTCTTACAAACATAACTTTTAGGTAGCATTTACGTAAGAGAAATGATCTATGGGCATGTGGCATGTGTTTAGACCTACAAAAAAACTAATTTTGAATCATATAATGTCTTATTTCACTTATTTTAACATCCTTAGGCATGAAATGTTCCCTGGACATGAAATGTTTTTGAATCATATACTAAAATTATATACTGTATTATTTCATATGAAATGTTCCTTGGATATGAAATAAATAAAACTGCCGAGGATATGTTCCCTGGACATCCAATACTTATATGTTTAATCTTCATGTCAACGTTTCTATTGCTTTTCTGCCATGCTCTGTTAATTCTTTCTTCAAAGGTTATATACTTGATATAATTTAAAGTACCAACGTAGTTATAAGTGTGTAGAGGATATGTTCCCTAGACATCCAATACTTATATGTTTGATCTTCATGTCAATATTCCTCTTGATTCATCAAAGGTATGTATATTCTTCAGGGAATTGTATTAAGAATGCATGTATGGATGTTTGGATCCTGATTACATGCACAAAAATTATGATGCGAACCACTTGTATGTTATTGACTCGTATCCAGTATTGTGTAGGATCTGAAGCAGAAAGAGATGGAGCTCCAAGCAAAGGAGGCAGAATTAAATAAAAGGAAAAATGTGCGTCCAGTCCAAATACTGACCGAATAAAAGTCATACACCAGATGTGTGAATCCATATGCTTAAATTTAAGTTCTGTAAAGGGAAGCATATAGTTCCATATACAGAACCATATTCAAAATTTGTTATATGATTCAAATATATGAAATGTTCCCCTGGACATGAAATTAGACATGAGATGTTCCCTAGACATGAAGTATTCCCTGTCTTAAACTATTTTAACTATTTTTGAATCATAATTTTTACCCAAATCATTAGACATGAAATGTTGTTCAAGTAGTAGGATATGAAGGGGACATGAAAGTACCATCATACAGAGAATTTTTTGGTTGCTTTCCTCGGTGGAATTAAGCACTTATTTAAGCCCTACCAGTTACAAAAAAGTAAGCTGATACATATGTTTTCCAAAACAAAAAAGTCCATATATCAGTTAAGTCCTAAATCACACCTAAGTAAACTGATATATATGCTCAATTTTGAGGTTCCAATATTATTTGTAGCAGAACTTGGTATTTACTATAACCTCGGTACCAACAGTCCTTCCTGATACATCACACCATCTACTGGGCTTCCTACAAAGTCAGTTTCCTAATAATATCCATGGTGAAACACTAACCATATACTATCACACCATCACTTTTTATGGTTTCATGGTATATCACACCATCTACTAGGCTTCATGATATATCACACCATTACACCATCTACTGGGCTTCATGATACATCACCATTACACCATCTACTTTAATTATGGTTTTGAACCGGGCGATAGATTTACCTGCAGCCATAACAAGAGGAAAGTGTTAGCATATATGATAGCTATCAATGTTCATCATCAAAAGCAAAATGCCAGTGTAATTTGGAACAAAGATAACTTGTGGCTAATAAAATTATAAAAAAGGCTTGAAATTCAACTATTTTCAGGTCTCAAAAGCTCCATAATTATTAAGGAGGTAATGTCCTTTCTATTTAAATGAGGTCATTTCAAACTTATAATCATATACTTCTTAGTTTCTTTTAAACCTTCTACTAAATATTGAATAATGTAACTTGTGGTTTGTTGAAACTTATAATCTATCCTCTTATGCTCTTATGCTTTTTCGATCATGTATGGTATTAGGATACAAACATGATACAGATCCGGGATACGTATATTTTCAAACTTGAATACATATACGGTACGGACATGTCACAGATACCACATGGGTACCCAGGCAACATCAATAGTTTTGTCAAAATGGGACACATCATTCCTTCACTCCCTTCCTCTTCCCCTAGCAATGAAGACCACCAATAGGTCAGGCATCCTGTGTCGGCCTAGGAAAACTGGACTGAGTTGGAGTTGGGCATAAATAGTTTTTATTATTATTGTCATTTGTAGTTGAGTGATTGTCACATTTATATATCTATATATGTGTGTGAAATGTGCAGACATAAGGGGAAAACTGGACTGATTTGGAGTCGGGCATCAATAGTTTTTATTATTATTGTCATTTGTAGTTGAGTGATTGTCACATTTATATATCTATATGTGTGTCAAATGTGCAAACATAAGGCTGACTGTGTGTGCAGACAACTGCATAGTATAGAAAGTATAGAGTGTGTATCAGTAGTAGTGGACTGCAATTACCAACTACAGGCTACCAAATGCAGCTACTGCAGAACACCATGCCTTGCTCTACGTTGCACATAGGTGCAGTTCCTGCACTGCACAGGTAAATATGAGTACCAATTTCTGCATATTAGTCTAATTCCTACACCTAATGCTCTACAGTAACCTCCATATATTGCTGCTTGCTTGCTGCTGCATACGCTGCTAGCTATAAATATTGCTATATGTTGCTCTGCATCCTGCTGTAGTTTGCACATTACCTAGACTGCTCACTACCAAAATAAGTCATATTAGCGACGTAATTAGCGACGTTTATGAAAGACGTCGCTATATTTTAGCAATTTAGCGACGTAAATTTATAACGTCGCAATACGTCACTATTAGCGACGTTCAACGACGTATTGCGACTAAGTTTTGTATTATAAAAACGTACGTCGTGGATATGTCGGTGAACGTCGCTAAAATCACTGATATTAGCGACGTTTACCGACGTCTTCGTATGACGTCGCTAAATATTTCATATAGGGTTCTGCTGGCCAGATCGATTTCATTTTTTTACCCAAAATTTTATTCTCCCGCTCGAGCCCCAAATCTTTCTCCCTTTCCCCCTCTCGTCTCCGGCGACCCCCTCCCACCAGCGACCCCCTCCCACCAGCGAGCCCCTCCCCCCGGCGACCCCTCCCTCCGGAGACACCCCTCTCCCTCGTTCCCTACCTCGGCGACCCCGCTCGCCCACTGGTGTCCTCGTCCCTCTTGCGTCCCCTTCCTCCGGCGACCACCCCCCCCGCGGCGACCACCCCCCCCACACGGCGACCCCCCTCCCTGCGGTGACCCCCTCCCCACGGTGACCTCTTTTCCCGCGGCGTCCGGCGACCCTCCATCGCTCCTCCACCGTCAAGTCTCCTCGTCGACGTCGACCCGACTAGTCCCCTCTGCCGCTGCTCCATCCCCGACCCCGACCCAATTCTGACCAAGGAAGGTAAACCCTAACCCTATCTCCCTCCTCCTGATGTGCTGACATAGACACGATACGACAGTCTGACACGACACAATATTCGTACACAATATTGTCAATTAAGTAATTATTTCGAAGGTAAAAAAATACTAGAATACTTAAAATGTAGTCTACTACCAAATATGAAAGCTTTCAAGGAGAGTCGTATACACTGACACAGAAATGACTCTTCAAAGTCGAGAGTTTTGAAATACTAGATTAGTATTTGTATGTATATGATTATGTGTGTGTGAGTTATTAGTGTGAGATGAAAAGCGAGGTATTAGTGTTATTTTATATGTGGTAAAGAGTATATACTTATCTGGACTTATTCTGAAGATGATTATTGTAGAATGTATCATCATATGTTACCTTGGTTATCTGGACTTAGATGTTTATTGTAGAATGTATCATCATATGTTACCTTGGTTATTATCTTTGTTGTACTGTCATATTTCTATTCTCTATTATTTGTTGTACTGTCATATTTCTAGTCTCTAATATTTGTTGTACTGTCATATTTCTAGTCTCTATTATTTGTTGTACTGTCATATTTCTAGTCTCTATTATATCTTGTACTATCATATGCTGTTATCAGGTATGGCAGGTCGTCGCGGACATTTGCGAGGGCCACGAGGAGGTCGGGATCCTCCGGTACTTCCTACAGGTACTGCTAGGGGACGGAGTTTGCCTTCGGTACCTCCTATTGGTACCGGCTCTGGATCCTCGTCGCCGATTACTCCTCCATATCGGACAGTAGCTGGGCCGGTTGGGACGACGTCACGTGGCATATCTCCTGGGACGAGTAGTTCCAGACCTGTTGAGATTGCTCCCCCGTCTAGCGTTCCTGATGTTGATACGACGATGGAGACGGATGAGCAGATGGCCGAGGAGGATGCGCCGACGGCCGACCAGCATCATGAAGATGATGCGTGCGCACCTCCGGAGGAGGGGAGGACGGAGATCTGGGCCGACGGTACAAAGTAGGTATTTTGGTTTATGATTTTTTTTTTCTTCTGTTTTTATCATAAATTAATTTTTTTCATGAATATAATATGTATGTATAGATATCGTCCTCCAGGGGTACAGAGACGCCTAGACGATATGCTGAGGCATAATTATGGTGGTCCCTGGATTAACTACTCTGATGCTCCAGACGAAAGGAAGAACTTCTGGTTTACGCGCTTCAAGGTTAAAATAGATTTGTTTTTAACATGAATCATTTAATTTATGCATATTATATATAACTGATAAATATTTGGTTTCGTACTGTTCTAGGATATGTTTTACTATCCGCCGCACCGGGCCGAGCAGATCGAGGGGATGTTTCCTTCCGTCGCTGCTAAGCTGATCCGCGACTCTATTAATGATCAGAAGGAACGTGATCGTGCCGAAAAGCCGATCAAAGGTTGGATCACCCCTGATCAGTGGAATGAGATGAAGGCTCGATTCAACGAGCCAAGGTACAAGGAGAAGTCGGAGAAGGCTAAGGCGGCTAGGCAATATGCCTCGAAGTGGTGTGGTGGGTCGATTTCGATGACGGAACATTTCTGTCGTCTGGTATGTCTTTCTCTTTTAGAAATATTATTTTAATGCAAATCCGATAAATTATTACTAAGATAATATATTTAATTACAGGTAAGGATGGTCGGTAACGTTGACATGGTGACCGTCTTCCTGGCCACCCATCGGAAGGGCGGAGTCCTTATTGACGAGAGGGCCGAGCAGACCTATGTAAGTATTACAATACGTTATCTTAATTTAATACTTCGTGTCCATTTTAATATAACTTAGTAAATATGATGCAAATAAATATTCATGAAGTTAGTAAAAATAAGTACATTAATTAAAAATTAGAAATCATAGAGTACTATCCATACTTTCTAGGCCGAGTATACGAGGCTGCGGGAACGGGCGGCTGCTAGTGCACCTGATGCAGGAGAGGCCGGTACTTCCTCGCAACCCAGTCAAGCTCCGTCGGCGGACGAGCTGTGGATGACCGCCGCTGGTGGCCTCCGTAGGGGTACGTACTACGGTACGGGATCCTATGGCGCCCTAGTTGCGACCCAGTCCTCTAGGACATCTCCTGCTAGTGTGCATGGTCCACAGCCGTCCCAGGAGTCTGCTCGAGTCCACCAGATGATGGAGTCTCTCCGTGACGACCTGCTACGACGGATCGAGCAGCAGTCTCAGCATCCTACGGACGATCCTGCGCTGCTAGCACGATTGGATGCGCTCGACCGCGGCATTATAGACCTCAGGGAGACGACTGAGAGGACAGAGCGCGCCGTTGGAGGGTTAGAGCGCACGGTGACGGAGTTGCAGACAGGACAGGTGACCATGGCCGAGACGGTGAGATTGGCGCAGGATTCGATGGTCCAGAGCAGTGGTAGAATGTTATCTATCATGGATTCATACAACCAGCGACTTACAGCGTTGGAGCATGCTGGTACTCTGGGTGCGCCTTCATCGTCGTCGACTCCGCCGCCTCCACCGCCTTCTTCTTCGACACCGACTCCACCGACGTCACAGCCTGGCGCTCCATCTGTATCGATTTCACTTGCGGAGTATGAGGAGTTTTTACGCCTTCGTCGCGGCGGTGCCCCTCCTGCACCAGATCACTAGTAGTCCTAGTTAGGACTTTTGTTTGTGTTTGTATCATCTTATGTTTGTGACTTATGATTGGATGTTTGTATTGGATGTTAGTTGTGTTTGTATCGAATTGACTTGTGACTTGTTTGGATTGGATGTTAATTCCTTCGTCGATAAATGTTAATTGTGTTTGGATTGGATGTTAATTAACTTAGATTAAAGCTATCTGTGATTTGGAATTGTGAGTGGGGGTTTGAATGCGCTGTGATTTGGAATTGTGAGTGGGGATTTGAATGTGTACCTATATGTGTTTTATAGAATTGTGAGTGGTAATATAGAATCTGTGTTTTTTTTTTTTATTTTTTTTACAACTTTAGCGACGTTTAGCGACGCTTACTGACGTTTAGCGACGTCTTTTTCCGACGTTTACCGACGACAAGCTGCAAATAATATATTTTTCCGACGTTTTACCGACATTTACCGACGACTAACTGCAAAAAAGTACAGCTCTCCGACGTATTTACCGACGTTTACCGACACTAGCTGCAAAAATGTACAGGACCTTTACCGACGTCTAGCGACAATATTCACGTCGCTATATTACCGACGAAACGACGGTAGACGTCGGTAACTATTCCAGGTCTTTACCGACGTGTAGCGACTACATATACGTCGCTAATATACCGACGGAACGACGATAAACGTCGATAACTCACCGACGTACTGTTACGTCGCTGAATGTCGGTAATTGCGACGTTCAGCGACGTTTTTGTAATCAGCGACTAAGGAAACGGCGACAAAACCTAAACGTCGGTAAATACGTCGGTGATACATATTAGCGACGGATTTTGTTGTTTTTCCGACGTTTTTGGGCGTCGCTAAAACCACTTATTTTGGTAGTGGCTGCACGCAGCTGTTTAACTACTGCTGCTACCTGCAGTTCTTTATATGCAGGTAAAACTCCTCACTCCTAGGTTCTATCTACTTGTTGTGTCTCCCATTACATCCTGCTACTGCCATCTCGATTGCATGTTTGCTACAGTTCCTATCATGAACTTTAGTATGCGTGCAGAACACTGATACATCCCTGGGACTCAACCCATCTGCTGCTTCCAAGATCTTTAACATACCAAACTGATACCTGATGTACACACAGGTTACACCATATGTTACCAACACCCTGGTGCACGAAATAGTGGAATAACTGTGAAACACACACACACACAAAACATATATATATATATATATATATATATATATATATATATATATATATATATATATATATATATATATATATATATATATATCTGTGTGTGTGTGTGTGTGTGTGTGTGTGTGTGTGTGTGTGTGTGTAGTAGATAGGAACTCTCATGCGAAGATACAATTTATAATATTACATGTCTTCTACACATCCAATGCCCCAATTTATAATATTACATGTCTTCTACACTTCCAATGCCCCTAGACATCTATACAACCCCTAATAAGCACCACCCTTATATGGATATTTTTAACAGATCTTAGGGTCATAGATTTAACTAAGGTAGCCATCCTAACTATCCTAGGTATTTCATCGAATACTTGATGTCCTATGATTCGTATTGAACCTTTTTTCCAGTAAAATAAGATATTATAATGTCGTTGATGTGTCGCTATCGGAGAGTTAGCAACTCATCATACGTCACTACGGTGGAAAAAGTCGCCACTGCATGTCGCAATTTTGTTGACATGGCAGACTTTGTCATATCAGCATGGATGTCGCTAAAAATAAAATAATATCGCTAAATACTTATCGTTTTGGCATCAAATAGCAGCAAAAATGACATTGCTAAATTGACGACATCTTAGCTTTATGCCGCTAAACCTTGCTGAAGTGGCAACGTTTAGTGACATTCATGTCGCTATAATGACGTTTAACAACATTTTACTGATCAATGACTAGCTAATACGAGACCCCAATTATAATGTCACTAATTATGTTGCTAATGATGTTTATCAACATAATTTTTGTGATTAGTGACGTTTTTAAGGCACCACTAGTATTACTTGTTTTGGTAGTGACTTATGATCCAACGTGGAGAGTGACCTGATATGTTTACATGTCTTTGGCCGCTCTTTCTTAGTAAACTTTAGGTCCTATGTATGCTTGCTTGTTCAAATTATAGGTCCAAAACTCATTTATATTTTCTTGTTCTATAATTAAAAATGAGTGCAAATATATGAGAAATTATTAGATGGTCTGGTGAATGGTGAGCCCGATCAATAATTAAATGACACTTGGCATAAAAAAAACAAAAACTCACTTAAGATTTAAGCCAAACATAGAGGAAGAGCTAGTCTAATAATTAAATGACATTTGACACTTAAGATTTAAGTCCGACCAATAATTAAATGACACTTGGCCATGGTGAATGGCGAGTCCGGACCATCTAATAATTTCTCCAAACATAGAAGAAGAACTATGTCAAAAAGAAGAAAAAAAAAAACAAGAAAAAGGAAAATGACTTCTTCCAACTGGAGATTCCGACCATGCAACTCTCATTAGTGAAAGAACATCACTCTTCAGCCCCATACCATGTTAGACTTTAGTACCTTGAAATGTTACGTTTTGCACAATATTTGAATAACGGTATAGTTTGAATTTTTTTTGTTAAAATGAAAAATGGTACGTTCATTGTGATTATAAGCCTGTCTAATGGATGCTTAAGTATTCCACGTTATTTCTTGGGCTAATTTGAAACTAAATATTCCGAGTTTTTTTAGGTTTATATAATTAATATTTAAAGAATATTAGCAACTAAATATTCTGAACTATTAGACTATTAACAAGTTGCTACTTAGTTAACAATTATAATTTTTTGGTCCATTTAATAATTTAGAACTATATTTTTTTATATCATAACTCCAGGAAGAAACAGCCATGAAACTATGGTATTTCTTTAATTTTTGTTAAACTTCAATAGTGAAAACAAATTAAATTATTTTTGTTTTCTTTAATTTATTAGAGAGGTTTTTTATTTTATTTTTATCTTTGTATAGCTATATTTATTGTAGAACTCATAATTGTCATATAATTATCATAGGATGTTCGAATTTGTTTTAAACCGCATCGAACATGTTATTCGGTGGTTCAAATTGAATGTGCTCCTCCGTCCTTCATTTGAGAACTCACTCATCATTCATAACTTGTTAACATGAATCGGCTTATTCCCCAATTATTTAAACCCAAAAGTTAAAAAGATTTTTTTTTGAGGTGTTCTTTTCTCCGACTTGACAAATGTCAAAAAAAAAAAAAATTCGAACATGCGTCTTTCGCGACGGGGTCCCCGTTGTTACCACTAGACAAGGCCAACTCTGAGTTCATGGGATCCCTAGGCAAACTTTTAAAATGTGGCCCATATATAATATAAAAAATTGAACTAAAATTAAATTTTAAATTTTTTTGCAGCCAAGTATTGGACATACGACCTCTTATGTGCAAGTTTAACGTACTAATACTACACCACAATTATTTTGAGCCCCCAAAATTTGTGGGGCCTGGGCGGCCGGGCCTGCCACTAGGCCACAACCCTAGGACAAAAGTTAATAGAATTCGGCTTTGGATATTTCCCACATCCGACCCGTTAGCAGCCCTACTACTAGTACTAGAGATGTCAAAATGAGCTAAGCCCGTTGGGCCGGCCCGCCCCGCCCGTCAAAAAGGTGGGTTAGGTCAAACATTTAGGAGCCCGCCAAACAGGCGGGCCTAGGTGGGCTGGCCCGTTAGTAGCCCGTCCCGCGGTGGGCTAGCCCGCGGGCCAAGTGGGTTGGCCCGCCATCTATTTTTTTTATAAAATTTTTAATTTTTTTATTTAGCACATATATGAGATATGTATTATAAATGATAAAAATTCTCATTTAATGCAAGTAATGACATATAAAATATTAAATTTGGTCATTTATTTACAAGAATGAAGGTGTTTTAAAGAAATATCTAATATTATAATGTTTCTTGTATTTTACTTGTAATTTGATGCATATGAGAGTGAGTAGAAAATATTATATATATAATTTTTTTTTCCTTTTAAGAAACTAAACAATAATTAAAAAATTAAAAAAAATTAAGCGGGCCGGCCCGCCTAGTCCGCGGCCCACCGGTGGGTTGGGCTGGGTTGGAATTTTTTCAGCCCGTCAAAATGGTGGATCGGCCCGTCCCGCCCCGCCAAATGGTAGGTTATGATGGGTTACGGGCCGGCCCGCCCCGCCGGCCCGTCTTGAAAGCTATAACTAGTACTACTCACTACTCCGTTCGCTTCTGAACCACCCAACCACCAAACGGATAAACCCGCCAAAAAAAAAAAAAAACAAGCAAAGAAAATAGCTACACACACAAAAGAACACAAACAATGGCCACCTCCATCCTCTCTTCCCCTATCCTCCTCCCCAAATTCCTGCACCGTCCTCGGCTCCCTTCCAAACCATCCTCCAAAGCATTCCCATCTCCTCCTCCATCATTCCGTATCGACAAAATACTCCGCTCCGGCCGCCGTTCCCTAACCCCCACCAACACCTACTCAACAACCACAACGGTAGGGGAGGTGGCGACGACGACGGAGGAAGGGGAGCTCGTGTTCTTCGATGGCGGGTCCCACTACGGAGACCTGGTCGCGAACCTCCTGCTCGGCTTCACCCTGCTATGGCTGCCCCTCACGCTCGCAGCGGTCTCCCGCGCGTTCTTCCTCAGGTATCGTTTTACGAACCGGAGGGCCACGGTGGTGTCCGGATTCACCGGGGGCGACAGGACGGACTTCCCGTACTCTGCGGTGTCCGACGTGAAGGTTGTGCCGAGGCTCATCGGGGAGTGGGGGGACATCGTCATCACTTTGAAGGATGGGACCAAGGTTGATCTCCGGAGCGTGCCCAAGTTCAGGGAGGTGGCGGATTATTGCCTGCTCATGGCCAAGGACGCTGAGACCCGCCCAGGGGAGCAGCAGCAGCGCAGCAGGAGAGGCTTTTGAGAATTGAGATTATATATAATTTCATATTTATTTGTGTGCCAATGCCATTCACATTCCTTCTCCTCACTTGGATTGTTTTCTAAATGTAATTAAGAATGTTCTCAATTCGACTACAGAAACTCAATGAAAAACTTGTAATATGAATATGACTCGTAAATTCCAGTAACATTAAAAGATACTTCATTTTTCTCTTAGGTTGAGAAAAATCAATTGACCACATGAGTGTTATCCAACGGCTTTTGAAGATGGAGTTTTAAAAACTAAGAACTCACGAGTTTCTGTACTATAGTACCTATTTTTTCTATCACAGTCATTTAATGTTTACCTAAATTCAGACTATTGTGTAGGATTGAATTCTAAATTCAGACTATTGTGTAGGATTGAACTCGTGGAATCGAAACCATCTCTCTCTCTATCTATAGGGATAAGGCTGCATAGATCTTTAATGACCTTCTACGGACCCTGCATATATAGTGGGAGCTTGTGGCATTGAGACTTTTCATTTTTTTTTATAGCAGAAAGAGAGAAAATTCACTATCTTAGTCCATCTCCAATCCAAGTCCTCAAACCTCAAATTTAAGAAATCCCCTCAAATCCATCTCCAATCAAATCTTAAATTTGTAGGATATATAAAAAAAATGATAACACAAAAGAGGATATTTGATTCAAGGGGATGAATAAACAACTTTTTTTCTTTACTTGCTTGATCTTGCATAGCTATTTATAGGACTCAAGATACATCAAGCACAATGAATATACATCAAGCATAATGAATATGACTTAGATTTCCTATATGCATTCATGCATGAATGCAATGAATTTGACTCTTTGGGATAAACAATTTGTTTAGTCTTCCAACAATGCCTCCCGTGAACCAAATTTGTTTTTGACTCCTAATTCTTCCACATTCTTTCTGAAGAATTGTCCTCGAGAGATTTTGTAAACATATCTGCAAGTTGTTCTTCCATTCTGCAATATTCAATGTTAATTTTTCCTTCCTTTTGCTTGTATCCTTTTGCCACAGTTATTGCTTTGTACTTGTTGGTTGAACCATCATGATTCTTCTTGAGTTTGTACACCCATTTCACACCAATGGATTTCTTGTGTTATGGAAGATCTGTGAGCTCCTATGTATCATTCTTCTCAATAGACTTCATCTCCTCCTTTATTGCTTGCCTCCAAGTTTCTTCCTTTTTTGCATCTTCATATGAAATTGGATCTTCTCCTGTTGTCATCTCCTAGTCCCAAAATATATAGGAATAGAAACATGTAGCATACCAACAGACATATTCCAAAGTCAAAAGTATCTTAAGCTATACAATATAATCAATACATGACAGTCACATACATCTATACTCATCCACAGATACAAATAAATAAGAACATGACAACATAGTGCTGGAATAGAAGAAACTGAATAATGTAAAATAACGTAAAAATGGTCATATGGGAAAAAAATAACCCATGGATACAAGTACCAGAAATGAATGTAAAAGAAAAATTACAAGTCCACAACTCTGACATGAAAATACATAATGAAAATACTACTTTGGAGAAACCTCGTCTTCAATGGCTGGTGCCAACGACGAATAAACTCCTGGTCTGTACTCCTCTGGATAAACCTCCACACATATGGCAAGAAAGAAACCAGGTCCTCAGGAGACATTGCAAGGTACATAATATACAAGTTAAAGTAAACAGTAACTGACATATCCAATGGGTAAACAAAGCCAAACTAACGTGACACTTTGAGGATAATGTTCGCAATCACAGACATCTCCAAAGTAGACATTCGGATCTGGTATACATATAGTCGCAGCTCTGGTACTGAAGTCTTAACAGTAACTAAGAGAGAAACTGGATCAAAGAAAACATGTATCCTCTCCGAATAAATATATATACATAATATACAAGTATAGTGCACAACATGGCTCGTGCAAGTAATAACTATCCTCAACTCTCAAGAATCATATAAGTCGTATCCATAACTCATTTGATCTGACCTCTATCTAGACATCAAGTCCTATGACATAACTAAAAAAATAGTAACAACCAATCCTGGTCCTACTTGCATCAGGAAACCCGGTAACTCAGAAAATCAATACACAGGTATCTGGCTGAGCATATGTGTGAAATCACATGTCATAATCCTACAAGTCCCAATGGAAAATAATATCCATAGAATCATATGAAGACTCTATATTTTAATACTAGACAACTTTGTTGGCCCATTGGTCATATGGTCAACCTGATTTTAATAATTGATCAAAACTCTGTCTGGATATACGAAGCTTGTTGGGACATCTCAGCTTCTTGGACATAAGCAAGATTGGATATTCACTCCGTTCAAGACTGAAGATCTGTTTGCCTACTTGAGTCTGTACTTCCTATGCAATGTAATTTTTCACTTTATTTGAGTCTAGGAATACGTTGTACACCGAGTCGTACTGGCAAATAGGCTATCCCCAAAATAGTTCAAAATGTTTTTAAAATGACCTATCAAAATGTTTACAAAAAGGTTTTCAAAAAGGTTTTCAAAAATTACCAAAAATCTATTTTAAAACCCTAACCTAACCCTGACAGAACTCGGCCAGAGTTCGGCCAGAGTTCGGCCAGAGTTCGGTTGGTGGCCGTTTGATTTTTGAATTCTCTGGAACTTGGTCCTCCTGCAGTTGCGGATTTGACCGAGATTTGCTCATCGAGTTCTGCCCGAATTCTGTCCGAATTCTGACAGAGTTCTCCCTTTGGAATTCCTATAAATAGAGATGGATTTCGATCATTTCAATTCACTCATTCACTTTCAATCTTCTCTCTATCTAAAAAGCTTTCTGCCTTCCAAAGAGTTTTCTAGAGCTTTCATTTTCAGATCCCAAGCCAGTTACAATCCTCTAGTCGATTTGCCAGTGCGGTACGGTCTAGAAGTTTCTGAGAGATTGTAATCAGAAGGCTTGATTGAAGAATACCTCTTCACATTTGAAGTTGGACGAGTTCTTCGTATCAAAGCTCGCGTTGTAGAAGTTGCAAGGACTTCGTAAGAAAACTTGCGGTTTTTCCTATAGTAGATTCAACTGGTAGCAAGAGTTCTACCGACTGGATTAGTCCTCAACAGAGGGATACTAGTATACATCGCTGTCTTTGCGTTTGCTTTCTGAACTCTGCCTTTACATTATTTCAACTGTGATTATATACTGTGATTGTGTTGCTAACATTTTTTAATTAGCATTATTCCGCTGCCAACTCTATTCACCCCCCCTCTAGAGTATTATGCTTTACTATATCGTTCCTACAAACTTAACAGTTGAATGCACTCGAATATCCACCGGAAGCACATATTGACATACCAACTAAAGTTCAACACAAACAGTAAAAAAAATAAAATACAGTAATATGATGAGAATACTGAAAACAATAGCAAGGTACACTTGCCTGAATCTGTAATGTGTAAATGTAATAATACTCCCGTGGCAATGCTTCCGGTATCCAAGGAACCTAAACAATTAATTAACTATTTTAAGTATTTAATCAAGAAACTTTTAATACAACTTAATTATCTAATTTATTATTATTAACCATATATAAATAAGTCTAAATATCCCGTGGAACTATTAGATACTTGATACAATAACACTCATGTTTTTATGAGACATCGGAACCTGGTTTTATGGTTTCTGACTTCCATTAAATTCCTACTTCAAGGACATGCATATATATATATATATATATATATATATATATATATATATATATATATATATATATATATATATATATATATATATATATATATATATATATATATATATATATCATCTAAAATCATAATTTGAACATAATTATATTGAATTTAACCACTAAATTTTGTATTTAAAATTTTAAGAAAAATTCATGGTTATGTTGACTCTATGTTAACTAGTCTTACCCGAAACTTGTTCGAACATTACCAAACTATTGCTATGACGTATATATATGAAATAGCATATAAAAACACATTTAATTAAGATTAAAACTCAATATATATATATATATATATATATATATATATATATATATATATATATATGTATATATATATATATATATATATAGGTTTGGGTGTTGTTTGGTTTGGGTTTTAGCTAGTTAGTTAATTGCCAACTAGGATGACACCTAGGATACTTACTACATATAGAAACTTTCCTAATATATATATATATATATATATATATATATATATATATATATATATATATATATATATATATATATATATATATATATATATATATATATAGGTTTGGGTGTTGTTTGGTTTGGGTTTTAGCTAGTTAGTTAATTGCCAACTAGGTTTGGGTGTTGTTTGGTTTGGGTTTTAGCTAGTTAGTTAATTGCCAACTAGGATGACACCTAGGATACTTACTACATATAGAAACTTTCCTAAAATGAAAACGTATAAATTATATATAATTATATATATATATATATATATATATATATATATATATATATATATATATATATATATATATATAAGTATATATATATAATTATATACATATAGAAACTTTCCTAAAATGAAAACGTATAAATTATATATATATATATATATATATATATATATATATATATATATATATATATATATATATATATATATATATATAATATCAACATGAAAGTACTACATGGCTACATAGGTTCGAGTTTGGTTCAGGTCAAATTTAAGCTAGTTGGTACAACCAGATCTCCTAAAAAGTCAAAGCCTTCTAAAAATGATTAACTAAACTAGAATATGGTTTAATCCACAACTTGACTTATTATCATACAAGAAACTTAAATATGGCTATGCCATCCCTACCATGGCTAATACGCTAGTCAGAACATACGACTACATTAGGTATGCCATAATTTTTGGCCAACATGCATACCAAAAATTAACTATGTTAGGGCCCTTTTATTAATAAAAATATAATTAAAAAAGTAATAACATATATTTATATAAATTAAATTTTTATTTATTTTTGAGGGGTTTTACATTCTACCATCCTTAAAAGAATTTCATCTTCGGAATTAAGAATAATGACTCATAGGAAAGGAAGCTAAGGAATGCAATATAAGAATTCGTACCTTGATCCTCAAACAAATGAGAGAAACACTCATAGAATCCTCTCGCTACACTCGCCAGGTGAATGATGATTCCAAGCAACTCGATCGGACAAGTCTAATCGTCAAACCCCTCCATATCTTCTCGCTAGGGTCTAGAATCCCAATTGGTTGCTCCTCATAAGATAAATTCGGCCCAACTATAATCTCAGAATGATCAAGTACAAGACCAGAGTTTGTCACATCCATTCTCATCTGAGGTACATGGAATATGTCATGTATGTCACACCCCGTTATGCAAAACTGATTGTCCTCGCTAGGACGTGATGTCCCGCGAGCCTAGGTTGCTCTAGTGCAAGGCGAATACCTGAAACAGCTGATTAGAAGCTAGGTGACAGAGTCACACAGAAGTCAGCAGCAGAAAAAATTTAAACAACACAAATACAGGAAAACAAAATCATTCATGCTCACTTTCTTTGTTGAATAATAAACAGAATTACAAAGACATGAAGCCAAGATTAGAATCATTCATGCTCACTTTCTCACTAACTACAAGTCACTCTGCTCTCTCTCATTCCCTCAATACAATGATATCATGCCGATGGCTTACAACTTGCAGATGCTACCGAAGGCGATGTCCATACATTATGTCCCGTACTGTTGAAGCCTCTAACGTGGCCGCACATCTCAAAACATCAAGGAATTTTATGCCTTAGCACATCCAAGCAAGCTCTATCTCGAAAGAGCAAGTACCTGAACCTGCGTACAAAAATTTATGGGGTGTCAGTACACAACCGTAATGGTGAGGTCATTCCGTCCACCCATACAAGACCAACACGTTATTTTAATGAGTACAACTTATTCTTTTGTGGCCTTTCCAATCTTGCCTTAGGATCAAATTCTAATACATAGACTCACGGCCTACTCATGTTGCAACCAATGTTATCGTGCTCCAAATCCTTGTGACTGTGCTACAAAATCTATTTGTGCAAACATCGTGGTCATGCCTCACAGCAACGTGAATCATACTCTTGTTTGCACTTTCAAAAGACTCAAACATGAACTCGTAAACTTGTGTCAATGAATCAACACCGGACGCCACATCTCGTAACGAAGTATATGTGTCTCTGCTATAGCCAAATCTTAGGCTTCATAAAAGTTGTGTTGTAAATTATACACACATTTTTTTACTCATTCGTGTCGTGTTTACACTTCTTCTAACTCAATCGACACCGTGTATGCGGATTACCGCTCAGTACGACGACTCATCTATATGAAAGTCACTGGCATCACAAGCTATCTTAGACTATTATAAGCGAAAAAGGCTTCGTGTAAGAGGCATAGACTCTTCCGAAGGTTCTGAAATACTTGTATCAGTGACACGCTCTTTAGTAGTCAGCCGTACGCTCACTGAAGGCCCACAATACCTGCAATTCCTCCTAGGCAGACATGAACCCGGTGCCTTGGAGATCGTGCACAAGTTGTGTAATGACCATGCAAGTATCGACTCAACTTACCAGTCTTATTTCTATTTTTCATCTTTACTTTTATACTTTTTACGCAGCTCTTGAATCATGGACTGCCTCGACGACCTACAGTACCGAGCACTTTCAATATTTCTATCTTCTTTTGACTCAAACCCAAGAACAAATATTTGGTAGCATTCCTGCCTAACTAGAACCATCCGTGTTTTGTGCAATGATACCAACCAAGTCATACTCCATATGACAAGCCCTTACATCGTAAAACTGTGTGGCTATAACAAGCTGTCACGACCCACACTCGCTTTTCGGGATGCGAGTGCGTGTCTAAGTCTATCCTACACCGCGGTATCGGTGGTAGAACGCTGTCTAGCCCGCAATAAACAAAGTCATAATATTTACTCATAATCACTTTCTTTATTTGCTTATTCACAAAACTAAATCAATTTACAACATTCAAAGTTTAAATTCAATAAAAAATATAATGTTTTATAATGAATCAAAAATAACTAATAACCATATGATCAACTATCTATCTAGCTAGTCTTCTAGGTTTGACCTCAGCATATACCCATGTCACCCCAAAGATCCAATGCAAAGAGTAGCCACGACTAATCTGAAAAATAGTTTCTAGTTAGGAATGGAACGAGTATAATTCATGCATGCATTTCCAAATATATGATAAGGACTATAAAAATAGCGAATAGAAAATGACATACATAAAGAAGTAAATAGACTAAAATCATGGCATGGAAAAATAAGACGAAATAATTAATCATGAACTATAAGAGAAGTAAAGCATGGAATAAAGAAACATAATCGTCTACGTGAGTTGAAGTATACATTTCAATATGTGATCAGTCTGGGACAGTTACACCGCAAGGTCTACATATGATTTTTATCTCCAAGGTCTATTGTGTATTAAAAATAAAATAAAGCAAGGTCTAAGGTCAATCACATATTTACTTAGTAATTTTTCGTCCGACTACTACACATGGATTAAGTCTCGACAATAAGTCAGGAAATACGATAAACAAACACAATAAAGTATGGTATTATGACTAAATCCATATGCCACTAATCCGTATAACGAACGTGTCAAGAATCAAATATGCATCACTGATCATGTAAATATAGTAATTAAGCTGTACTCGCCTGGGATCCTTAGTTGGTGAGACCAATAATTCCATTGAGTCCAGGATGTCCGATTGGCTAGGGTCGATGTGAAGAAGTCCGAATTTGACAAACAGATAGCAAATATGTGATTAGTCATGGTCAAGCATAGGAAATTGTTTTTAGAAAAAGAATTTCTTTCTTAGAATATATATATATATATATATATTTTTTTTTTCTTAGAATATATATATATATATATATATATATATATATATATATATATATATATATATATATATATATATGTAATATGTATTCTAAGAAAGAAATTATATATATATATATAAATATATATATATATATATATATATATATATATATATATATATATATATATATATATATATTTTATATATAATATAATATAATATATGTATTCTAAGAAAGAAATTCCTTTATATATATATATATATAAAATATATATATATATATATATATTTTATATATATATATATAAAAGGAATTTCTTTCTTAGAATACATATATTATATTATATTATATATATATATATATATATATATATATATATATATATATATATATATGTATATATATATAAAATATATATATATATATATATATATATATATATATATATATATATATATATATATTCTATAATTTTCTATATATATATATATATATATATATATATATATATATATATATATATATATATATATAGATATATATATATATAGATATAGAAAATTATAGAATATATATATATATATATATATATATATATATATATATATATATATATATATATATATATATATATATATATATAGACAATGGGTCGAGCAGCAGCAGCCCCCCCCCCACTGCTCGCCGCTCCCCCTCCCCTCCTCTTTGTCTGGACGATCGGGTGGCCATTTTGGCCGACCGGCCCCTCTCCCCGTCGGTCGGGCCCGCTCGCTTGGCATGCCGTCGTCGTCCTCTCCCCGAGCGGCATCCCCCCTTCCCCTCCCTCCTTGGCTCCAGCGCCATCGTCGGCGCCCTCGACGCCGTCGGGCTCGTCGCAGGAAGACCGGTTCTTCCTCTCTGGTTGCTCCCCCTGGTGCCCCCCCAGCCACCCCCCTCCCCCGCCGGGGCCGGACGTTGCTCCGCCTGGACTTCCCGCTCCAGCACCCTCACCGCCCGCCGCCCCCCTCGCGGAGTCGCCACCCCCTCCCTCGGCGGAGGCCACCCGCTCCCCCCTGCGGTGGCTGAACTCGGCCACGTCCTCTCTCCTCCCCGTGGCTGAGCCCACCCGTCCGCCCATCCTCCCCCTCCGGTGACCAAACTTGGCCACGTCCTCCCTCTCCCCGGCCGAGCCCCCCGGTGGCCACGGGATGACCCCCCCTTCTTTTTTACCCCCTCCCACTTGTCGCCGGCCCCGTCGTCGTCGGCGGCACCACCCTCAACTCTTCCCACTTCGGCGGTTCCCGGTGCGTCTTCCCCCCGCGCCGCCCCTCCAGTGCTCCGGCCTCCGGCGTTCCCTCCGGCACATGCTGGAGGGCCCCCCTCTCCGTCGGTGATCGGCCTCCGCCTGGAGGTCGAGCATCCGCTCCCTCCCCTTGGCGCCCCCTCCCTTTCCTCCCCCGTCCGCCACCTCGCCTTCCCCTCCGGTGGCTGTTGGCGACTCGCGCCTCCTCGAGTCGTTCCCTCCCCCTCGAGATGCTCGCCCCCGTCGTTGGTGGAGCTCCCGCCCCGCCGAGCCCCTCGCCGCGGGCTGAGCCACCTAGGCGGAGCCCCTCGCGCGGCCTCTCCGTCTCCGGCCTCCTGCGCCTCCGGCGCCCCCTCCAGCCGGCTAGGAGGTCGGACAACCCCCTGGCTCCCCCCCGTGAGGTCGGGCCTCCCCCTCCGCTTCCGGCCTCCTTTACCGGAGGCCCCGACCCCTCCGCCCCGGGCCGTGCGCCCTCTCGTGCCGCGCGCCATCTCGGGCCGCGGGTCTCTCTCTCTCGTGCAGTGCGCCCACCGCCTCGGGACGCCTGCCTCCTCGGGCCCCACGCCACATCAGGCCCCACGCCGTATGGCCCTCGGGCCCAACACCCCCGCCAATCGTTTCGAATTTTGAACTCTGTTTTCATTTTCGAATTTTCCTTCCTGCATAAAAAAAAGAAAGAAAAGAAATCCATTAGTAAAAAAAAAAAATCTGTTATTGGCTAGTGTCGCTATTAGTCAGGACCTTTGTTAGGGCTACCTCCACATTTTGTAGGAACTTGGGCTATCTCCCGGTTCCATCCTCTTGTTTTCCATTTCAATGAAGGCTTTAGCCATTGTTATATATATATATATATATATATATATATATATATATATATATATATATATATATAGAAAATTATTTTTAACTATTTAGAAATCATTATTGGATTTGAAAACTAAATATATTTCATTTAGTCAAAATATATATTGTAGTAAGGTATTTAGAAAATATTTTCAAAATTTTAATTAGAATTATATCTAGAAGCATTATAGATATTTAAAATCCCTTTTAAAAAATATTTATAATACTTTATATGAAACTTTATTGAATAAAATTGCTAATATTTCATCTAGTATTTTAGAAAATATTATTGAAATAAAGCAATAATAATAATATTAATAATTCGGTTTACCAAAATTTATATATGAAAAATTAAGGGGCTTGCACCCAATTAATAATTCAACTTATTTTAGAAGCCCAAAAGTATTTTATTTATATATCAAAACCCATATATATTAGACCCAAGTTTAATCCAAAAGTCTAAAAGCCCATTAAATAATCACAATATTACTTAACAATAAGGTAATGAGAATAATAATAATAATAACTATTGAAAGAAATAATAATAACAATAGGTAAGTAACAGTATGTATGTATGTGTAGCTACCTACAAATACTGTAATTAATATAGTTAATACATATACATATATAACATATATGTAACTATACCAAATATCTGTCTCTCTCTCTCATTTTTAGTAAAAGTCAATCATAAAAAAATATAAACATAAAGTAACAGATGCTTAAAAGTAACCCAAAGCTCAAATGGGCCAAAAAGAGAGAGAGAGAGAGGTAGAGAGAGAAAGAGAGAGAGAGAGAGAGATAAGAGGGTTTGAGAGAGATGGACATTCGTAGCTTAAGATTGAAGAAAGAAATAAAGAAAAAGGAAGAGAGTAGAAGAGGACGAGAGAGGGAGTGAGGAAGAAGGGCTTGAGACAGGCCCGGCTCCAAGGGGGAGGTAGGCTAGGCCTGCACCTAGGGCCTCCTCCCCCATGGGGGCCTCCAAAATCTGCTGGCCCATGCATATTGCTATGGCTAATATAGTCCGAAAAAAAAACATTAAGGCCTCATGCGGGCCTATATGTCAATGGTTGTTGGCAACTGCAATTAATGAATTAAAACCTAGCCACGAAAGGAAACATCAGCGATCAATATGCGGGTATGCCTCCATCATCCCGCTCTTTCCTTCCAAAAAATTGCTAAACAAAAAAATGGGAAACAGTCATCTCCCTCCGCACAACATGTATTTTTTTCTTAATTTCTAAGTTCCAACTTCTCTTCTTTTCCTCCTATAAAATTGAGTATTTCATAGCTAATATCATCTCTCTCTTTCTCCAAATAATTATATAATCTGATAAGTGATAACTCCCGACTCTCTCTAATTTTTTTTTCCATTTGGGGCACGGCCGTCGGATCTGAAATTCGAAGAGTTTACGGCCACGGGTCACGTTTACGACCGCCGACAACGTTACGTCGTCAGCGGCAAGCAGAGCCGTTCGGCTTGGTCCTTGCTTGAGATTTTGAGAGGTTGGTTTTTGTTCTCTAATTCATGAAATAATTTCCAATTTGTTTAGGCTTTAGTGTCAAGGACTAACTATATTGTAATTTGGAATTATTGGATTTGATGAATTAATAAAAACAATTATATAGAAGGATGAGGGCCTAATTTATGGAACTTGTCTAGGGCCTCCAAAATGCTGGAGCCGACGCTGGCTTGAGAGCTCACCTGCGTTGGTTCACGCCGGAGACGGAGCTCGGCTACGCGGTAGGCGATCGGTCATGTGAGCAGAGGTGCTCGGGTCAGTGCACGGTTGCCACGGGGTTCTCGCTCGGAGGAGAATCTGGACGTTGGCGGTGTTCAAGCGGTCACTGGCTAGGATGTGAAGGCGGCGTCGGTGCTGGCTCGTGCATAACACAGAAGGCACAGAGTCACTGGAGTGCGACTGCTGCTCCGGAGATCGGCGTTGAAGGAGCGCACACTCGCGGCAGTTCGGCACCGAATTTGGGCGCTGCCATAGTCGACTGGAACAGTGGGCGCCGGTTCGGGTCATCGATTGCTCGGGTCTGCGGAGGATGGCGGCCAAGGAGGCGACCGACACGGTTGGATCGACAGAGGTTTGGGTATTTTGCTTTGTCTTGTTGTTTCTGGTGTCCTGTGTTCGAGTGTTGGACATAGAGGATATATACTGTGGTTGTAAAGAACTAGAACAAGGTATTAAATGCAGACACAGACCCGGACGTCCAGGGTCGGACCCGAGGTTGGACACGATAATTATGGTGGCTGACAATGACGAAGTGGTGATGGTAGTGTTTGGTGACACATGAAAGAGGTGCGTTGGACTTCCGGTGGTGACAGGGAGGTGGATGTTGGAGATGATGGAGGAAGGCTGTAGTCGGGGTTTGGGTTACCAGTCGTCGGGATCTACCGGAGTGGGCTCGATAAGGATGGGCGTGGGTGGTAAGGTTGGGAAGTGTGATGTTGTGGGTGGTAGGGTGGCTAGTAGAATCAAAATTATCTGTAAAATTTTTAGAAAAGGGTTCTCCTTAAATAGGAGATGAAAAGCCCAAATAGATAAGGATTAGGATAGATAATTCTTCCCTTGGTTTAAATCAAATATAAAATTTTAAAACTAGTTTAATTTAATCTAAATCAAATAATTGATCATACTAATAATTTAAATCAACATTTAATATTATCAAATAATTTGAATAGTATGAATTTAAAATCTAGCTCAAATAAAAGATCAACATAATATTTTAAAAATAATATTTAGTATTTATCAAAATAAATTAAATTAATATGAAATTTGAGAACTAGATTATCCTAATCTAAATCTAATAACGGCTTGAAATAATAATTTAAAATATTATTCAATATTATCAAAATTAACTGAAATTGTATAAACTTAAACTAATAAGCAAATCATAATTGGCAAGATAATAACCAATAATTTAAAAATAAATTATGATAATCTTAATCCAATAATGGATTATATTCATAATTTGAAATAATATCTAGTATTAGCAAAGTAATTTTAATAATATTTGATACTAGAAAAGCTAATTAAAGTATATTTATATTACACAAAAATTTATATTATTTGAAAATAGTTCAAAATACTTATGATGTTTTTGGAAATATTTTCGAAACCAAATCTTTCATTTAGACCAAAATAACAACCGAATTGTAGGAACGTTGAGCACCTCTAGAGGGGGGGGGGGGGAATAGAGTGCGTGTTTGTGCAGCAGAATAAAAATTACCACTTAAAAAATATTTGTATGGCAATAGTCAAACTGAAATTAAACATGCAGTATATAAGTAAATGCGTAAAGCATATGAGTAGAGAAGAGCAAACACAAACACCAAGATTTATATTGGTTTTCCTCTGAGATAACTAGTCTAGTCTCGAGTACTCAACTCGGTATTGAATCCACTATTTGAAATAACAGTTACACCATGTGCTTTAATCCGAAGGGAACGTCGACTTCTTACGACCTCGGGCTTTTATCCGAAGTGTACGACGACTTCAACTACGAGTTTTTATATGAAGGACTCGGGACTTCACAATAACATGTGTAGGGACAACACTTTAAAATCCAAGCTTTACAACTTGATCCAACTTCAAAATCAAGACCGCACTGGCATACAATTGGCTTTGGGTTGTCAACTTGGTAGATAGAAAGGTTAAAGCTCAGGTAGAACTCTTGAATAGATAGAAGAAGAAAGAATGAGTAAGATAAGTGAGTAGAATAAATTTTTTTTATCTATTTATAGGAATTTTTGAACCTGAGTTCGAACAGAACTCGGTTAGGACAACGTTCATAATTTTGAACATTTGAGAACCAAAAGACTAGGAATAAGCTGCTGACCAGGAGTTATCCAAGATAACCGAGTTCGGGTAGAACTCGGCTCGAGTTTGTTTGCAAAAATAAAATTTGATTTACAAACTAAGAAGAAAAAGGTACAATGAGTACACTTGAATTTTGGAAAAGTACAACTGTAGGAATCTGATCAGAAGACGATCACTTTATCCCATGGATGATGTGATATTGAAAACACAAGCCTCTGGAGAATGCAACAGTACTTTGTCAGTAGATTATGATCATTAGTGATGCTTTAGAACTGATTTGAAACTCTATTTATAGAGTTCTGAAATAACTGTTTCTGAGTTGCGCATACTGTGCATTACGCGCCACCTATCCAGTTGCACGAACGGTTACTTGAACTGCTGGGGACGCGTGGCATCCTGTGAGTAAGATGTGCGTGGTCGTGGGAGTGTAGTGGACACGTTCTTCGAAATTAGTGGCATGTGCGCCACGTCATTCTGCTTTTGGATGGAAATTGGTTAAGTGGCGCCAATTTGATAGATTGTGTCGGGCGCAACCTGATGGCTAGTTCCCCTAACTATTCAGTCTTCAGTAGCTACCTTGCGCCACTAGATGACTGGCGTAAGAAAGCCGTTTGCATTTATTAAAAATTGATAGTCTTTTCGAGCACCACGCTTTCTGGGATTCGAAGAGATATTATTCGACTATCGAGCTGTCAGTAATCATGACTTACGCTACAGCTTCTCAAAGAAGCTTGCCATGTTGGACTTGCGCAACCTGACTTTGGCGCAATCTGAGTATCGTGCAACCTAGTGACCAGGCGCTATCTGATGTTGGTGCCTTTTTAAGAGTGGCGCCCATTTATTTTTGAGCTCGTACATGACCCCCTTCAAAGTTTTCAATGTTTAAAAATTTTATACTTTGAAATACTTTGAATTTAGAGGATATTGACATGAGTTGCGCCTGCCAACAACATAACCAACTCCAACTTTCGAGCGCAAGTTGCGCAACAGTTATAAAACATTTCTTAGGCTATAAATAGCCGTTTTCGAGAAAGAATTCTTTTTACCAAAAAGTTTTTATTTCCTAAAACTCTTCATCTCCTTCTGCCCAATTTTAAAAGCTTTCCCGACCATGGCAACAAGGAAGTCTGTTGCTGACAAGGGTAAAGACATCGTCGGGCCTTCGTCGCATGTGCCACCGATGAGGGTGCGATATGCACCACCGTCGTCGAGAGCTGAAAGAGCAAACCCGCCGCTCGAAGGTGATTCTTGAAAAATGAGTCAACTTCTCCTTAGGCACTGGTAAGAGTCGACCATATCTTCTTGGAGCTCTGGTCGACCTGTACATTCTATAATGTGCACCTCCTCTTTTTAGAGTGCAGGCGCGCACTTCATCACTTGCGCCTCCTTTTTTTAGAGTGTTAGCTACATCATGGCACACACTATTCGTCTTTACGAACTGTGTTGCACAAGTTTTGAATTTGTGCCTTCTGATTTTGTACGATTGCGCATGTCGGACTTGCGCACTTTGAACTTGTGCCTTCTGAACTTGCACGATCGCGCATGTCGGACTTGCGTACTTTGAACTTATGCCTCCTGAACTTACATGATCACGCATGTCGGACTTGTGCACCTTGAACTTGCGCCCAGCGTAACTCATGAACTCGCGCAATCTAAGCATGGACAAAAATTTTGCAACCTAGAGCTTGCGCACTTTGCTTTAGACTTAGAGATTGTTGCATAGACTTGTAATTGATCTTTGCCCCTTTCTTTTTGTAGTTGATCTCAGGGAGGACCCAGATGCTGAGAGATTAGCTTCGGCTTTCAGAGTATCAAAGTACCGACTTATCCCACGTATCACACCCTCAATACGATATTCCTGAGTCCAGAAGAGCCATGCTAGCAGCCCAAGAGAGTAGCACCTTATTATGCCTGATGAATGGTGAACCCCTAGAAAGTTTGGACCATGTAATATACAAGAAACCAGCTTTCTTGTTTGGAGATGCAATCAAGAAGACGACCCAACCCAAAGCGAAGAAAGAGGATAGAATTTACTAATACGGGGATAGAGTTATGTATCTCAATGAGATGTCGAGAGACATGTCTCTGTCTCGATATACACACTCCAGTTCCCTCTGATAGATGGCATGGGATCTGACCTCAATTCAATAGGGCAGGGTTGAAGAAATATGCTACAGACTGGGTGTAATACGCCACTCCGCACGGTGCATTATGCTGAGTCGTTGACTCGAAGAGTAGCGTTGACCCGATTGCATATCGATGCGAATCGATACGAAAGTTACGTTGTCTCGAGAAACGTATCGAACCGAGGAATGCATCGAGTAATAACGATGCAAGTGTTAAGTTGTCCCGAGCAACGCATCGAACTAAGTCGATACAAAGAGTTGCCTTGTCCCGAAGAATGCATCGAGTGAATCGATGCGAAGCGCCGCGTTGCCCCAAAGGATGAGTGCGTTGAGACGGCTCAAAGATTCTAAGAAATCGAATCGACCAAGGCGCAAGTCCGAATCGATGCAAGTATTGATTTTAGTTGGTTTCGTGTGCAGGCTATACGTTGACGCAAAAATATTAGAGGTCGATCTTCGACAATATTTAGTAAGGGGTCCGCGGAACCAAATCGACGCCTTGCGACGGGCTGAGACTTGGGCACGCTAAGGCAAATCGGATGTATAATTTAACAAGCACGAAGTGCTCGAATGGCTAAGTCAGGAGAGTGGCCGTGCAACAGTTAGGGAATCGAGCCGCATCGGCTCAGCGAAACGGCGAAGGCAAATCGACTCAAGGTGGGAGGATTGACTTCTTTTTACTCCTTCATTCGATAAGTCAAATATATCATTGTTTGCTAAGTTAACCTATCGACGCCACGGGCGTGGTCCGATCGGAGATAAATCATAGTGTGCGTTGAACACTAAGTTAGTACAATTGAAATGAAACGTGCATCAAATGCACAAGTTGCTACGGAACATTGGATATCACAAAGGCGAGCGCCTCGGTACGCAAGCCGCAAGAACATGGGATAACTGTACTCGACAAGTGCCTTAGTGCACGAACCATATCGTGCCTTCGCGCACGAGTTAGAACAGCTAGAACATTGAAAGACAATAGGCGAGCGCCCTAGCGCGCAAGCCACGGACATTGAATGCTAAGTCATAGAACATCGAAAATACGATCGTAACGTGCCTGCGTGCATGAGATAATAAAAGATGGCTTCGTTGCGAAAGAATACAGTTGTGGCATGAATGTGGCAGAACTGTCGGATTTGACATAATGTCTTGAAAGGTGTTCGGGACCTTCGGGTCGTTTCGGTTGACGAGCATTGAGTTGAGGCATAATGCCATTGAACATTAAAACAAAGTACGAAACGTAAGTTAACGAAGGAAATACGAGATGGATAATGCGGCATGGTGCCCTTCGAAATGTTCGCGGCCTTCGGGTGTTCGTTGAGAACATTGGGGCGTTGTGCTAATTGAAATAGAGATAAGCGAACTTGCTTGGTTGTATGAAATATAAGATTCGTTGCATGGTCAAATGGACTTAAAGACTATTGCCCGTGCATGGGTATTCCCTCGAACACGGCGCGCCAGGGCGCTGGGACTATTCGGCCTAGGAGGGATTTCGTTTTCGGTATTGTTGGTGCACTTCGACTAGACGAGTAGTGCCTGTCTAGTGAATGTGATAAGCCACTTACACGAGTACTTCGGGGGTCCTCGGATTTTGGTTAGCAACCACAACTGAGTGATTGTCGTCTTACAATTTCGAGTCAATAAATATAAGTCCATTCTAGCTTGACAAGCTAGTGACCTTCATATAGTTAAGGGCGATGGGTTTCGAAGTGCATGGTATACGTATCTTGCATGGATAGATCCGAATAGAGGGCACTTATAACATGACAGGGAAAACGGATAGGCGTATTCACCTTGCATCGGTGCAAGGGCGAGTGCGTCGATATTGGTAAGTCGTGCCACGAATCAAATACGAGAATGCTTGCTTGCCTATTCAATTCGATAACATGCTTGCTATGATAACATGCTTTACGCTTTCGAATATGCCATGAAATTGACCCTAAGGAGAACATAGCAAGATCATAAGCTAAGTTGCATGATTCAATATGAATAATTAAAAATGTCGGTCTGGAAAGAAAGATCTTTGATTCAGTACATGCGAGGACGAACGTACTGATCCCCCACCAGCTTTATACAGGGTGCAGGGAATGGATTGCTCGCGCCGAAGCGTTGCTTGAACGCGTTAAGCCTTGGAATGCCGAAGCGTATTGAAGTGTGCGATCGCTTGACGCTCGGACTCGCGACAGGATTGATACGGCCGAGATATAGAAGGCATGATGTATGGAACAGCAAAATCCTTTGTGGGCAAGAGAGAACCTGAGTGTTGTAGCCAATCTGGCATATGTATTGTTAGGCTATCGAAAGCCTTTGTAATTCAGTTTCGAATATCAATAAAGAGAATTGTTTCGTATACTCTGTTTTCCTATCGTTGTAAATATCGAATCAAAAGATAACCATTTGAGAACTTGTCATCTTGCCTTGCACGAGCGCAACTCCAGGCTCGTGCGGCATCACGCTCCCTGCAAGAACGATGATTCGGGTGATTCCGGGTCGGGGCGTGATAAATTGGTATCAGAGCTCTAGGCTCAATTTCCTCTGGATGCTTGCTTCATTACAATTCCAAAAACGTTGCCCACCACCAATCGAAATCACTCTTGACTCTACTCGATGCCGTACTGGGTGTTCCATACAATAAGTCTAATACAAACCATGTAATTTTGTCGCGTGTTGTTTGGAAATTATATGGTATTTGTTGGAAAAGTCGGGAAAGGTTTGTTGCTGCAAGTGCAACAAGTTGTGAGATATGAATTCAATGAATTGTTGCTGTGGATGCAACATGTCGTGAATTGTAATTCGAGATATTCGTTGGTTGCAACGAACGATCCGAGAAATATTGGTTGCATCGATACAATGAAATTCGTGGAATGTTGCTGCAGCAATTGCCACGTATTGATTATAAATGATGCGTTGAAAAGAAAATGAAAGTTAATATGGAATGTGTCGAACGGATTCACATATCGATTTCGAATGTTCGTTGCGAGGAAAAGCGATAAGTCAATATCGAATGTGTTGAACGGATTTGAGCATTGACTTTGAATGTCGGAAATAAAATGTTGTACGAGGTGCAATGCGTATCGAAAATGAAATCGTTGTACGGGGTGCAATGCGTATTGAAAGTAAAACTTTGCACGAGATGCAACAGAAGAAAATAAAAGTTATAAATCGAGAAACGAAATCGGTTTGGTTGTGCACCGAGCTTGTGTTGGCAAATGAAAACATTCGCCGAGTTGCATCGGATTTTGATTAATCAGAGTTACGGTTGTGATCAAGCAAGATCACTGCGGAAATCGTGAGTCGGAAGAGATCGTCGGTTCGTAAAGAGTAAGTTGCGACGGAAGTAACTTGATTTTCGGGTGGTATATGGCATACCACCGATTGCAATGAATGGCTCGATTCCGAGTGGTATATGCAATACCACTTGTGCGATAAATTGCATCGACGTTTTGTGAGAATTGCGGAAGGTTTGTCCGCAACGGACGGGATAGCACCGAGACTCGATTTAGAATTTGTACGACGGCATGTTGATGCAAGTGTTCTTCGATGATCGGTTAGAACGGTAAGGCGGGACTTGTAACATTGAATGATACGTCGATTGAAAATTTATGTGTCGGTCGAATGACGGGAACTAGCAAAACGATTATGCCTTGAGGCAACAATAGGATCGACGGGATAGGAAATTCGAAACATTGAAATCGAACCGCACGACTTGCGAGCTCGATGAAAATGTTGGGCGAGACGAATCGAATCGTACGACTTACAATTTCGATAAGAATGTTGGGTGATGCGAATTGTAATCGAATCGCACGATGTGCGATTTCGGTAAGAAAGTTGGTTGACGTGAGAAATCGTGCCTAAGAAATAGTTGGTTACGTTACGGCAAAACTCATTTGAGTACGACTGAAAACACGCAAAACTTAGAGGGCGAGATCGTATGAATTGAGGGTTCGATGTTGGATAATCGGTAACTCAGTTACACGATCAAAGTATAGCGGGATGCGGTAAATCAGAGAACGAGTCTATGCGTATGGAAAAGTTTGTTGCAAACTTGGATGTATGCGATGCGAGCTAAGTTGACGTTGAAACGGATTCAAAGTTGACCCTTACGTTATCAAAATGGATACGGCGTATCGAGATCGATACGTAAGGAAACGTAAACGATGTGAGAATACAAAATAGAGTGTGCCTCGTGCTATAAAATTTTGTAAGTAACGATACGAGAATGAACGAACTTGGTTGATTGTAAATTTTGTGATTGATCAGGGCGAGACTATAAGTCATCGACGATTGCTCGATGCGTATAGCATCTCGAGTGTCGACCACGAAATAAGATAGACTCAAACTCAATACGAGTAGACGCATCGTGAATAGCAGAATCATCGACGGAGTGCATGACCTTACTCGGAGGATAGTTGTGCTAAGATTGCGCCGATAGAAATAGTTTTGTTCGGAAATTTGGATAGTCGCATAGAATCGTCGGAACGTGATTTGGCTCCGAAATAAGATATAGCATGGTTCGTAGTACACTGTCCTTCGGTGATGATCCACAATTATCGAGCGTAGCTTCGGGGCAGCTGACCCTAGAAGACTTGACCGCCAAATCAAATTGAATGCTGCGGACCGTAAGATGACCCATGCGATATCGTATATGGGATTGCATCGATAACAAATTAACGCGATGCATGTTGACGATAAGACTAGGCGATTGCGAGAATCGTGCTATGCACGAGAGAGAATAATAAGGAACTGACTTACGAGTCATGTCGTTAGATTCGGATTTACCTTGCAATTGAGCTTGAGTGAATCGAACTTGTATTCGATATTACGAGACGGATAAGTTGGGAATTTGACTAGTGAATTCCTACTCGTTAGGAATCGAACGTAAGGCGTAACGCATCGTAAAGACCTTCGTGTCAAGGCGATCATTGTCTTGAGCACCGTCGCCTTGTGGTAAACTTTTGAGTCGGATAGATTGTGGCCTTTGTGCAATGTCAATTTAAACTTGCGTCGGAAGAAGTTAAGCACGGTGTCTAGGTAAGTAACCTAGCGGACGTAGTCCTGAATGTTGATGCTTTTGCAAGTCAACAAAAGAGAATCATGTCGAGATAAGATACGAAGTAAAACATCGAAAATCGTTGGATAGTGACGCCGAACGCAAGGCGTTGCGGAGACTCGTTGTGATCGGATGCGCGATGGCTTGACGCGACGCGTAGAATTGATAGTCCCGATAAAACATACAAAGTGAGAAATGCGATTCTTGAATCGCATCGTGTGCCTCGACTTATGTTGGACGATCGCGTATGTATCAATATGCATGTGCGCTAGAATTGCGAGAACAAGTAATAGAGCCAAGTCCGATCGAGAATACGAGATGGCGAGTAATTGAAAATAAGAAGTTACATGTTTGCGTTATTCCGATATCTTACAACTAAGCTTGGCTGAAATGCGTATATTGGTGGGATGCCTAAAATATGTGTATGATTCCAAACTAAGTTATACGATCCAAACGATGGTGAGACGAGATCGTGGAACGATCTAATGAAACCCTTGGAAATTTAGTATTGGTTTCGGTTCGGGACGAACCTTGTTTTGAGTGGTATATTCTGTAATGTCCCGCTCCGCACAGTGCATTATGCTGAGTCGTTGACTCGAAGAGTAGCGTTGACCCGATTGCGTATCGATGCAAATCGATACGAAAGTTACGTTGTCCCAAGAAACGTATCGACCCGAGGAACGCATCGAGTAATAATGATGCAAGTGTTAAGTTGTCCCGAGCAACGCATCGAACTAAGTCGATACGAAGAGTTGCCTTGTCCCGAAGAATGCATCGAGTGAATCGATGCGAAGCGCCGCGTTGCCCCGAAGGATGACTGCGTTGAGACGGCTCGAAGATTCTAAGAAATCGAATCGACCAAGGCGCAAGTCCGAATCGATGCAAGTATTAATTTTAGTTGGTTTCGTGTGCAGGCTATACGTTGACGCAAAAATATTAGAGGTCGATCTTCGGCAATATTTAGTAAGGGGTCCGCGGAACCAAATCGACGCCTTGCGACGGGCTGAGACTTGGGCACGCTAAGGCAAATCGGACGTATAATTTAACAAGCACGAAGTGCTCGAATGGCTAAGTCAGGAGAGTGGCCGTGCAACAAAGTTAGGGAATCGAGCCGCATCGGCTCAACGAAACGGCGAAGGCAAATCGACTCAAGGTGGGAGGATTGACTTCTTTTTACTCCTTTATTCGATAAGTCAAATATATCATTGTTTGCTAAGTTAACCTATCGACGCCACGGGCGTGGTCCGATCGGAGATAAATCATAGTGTGCGTCGAACACTTAGTTAGTACAATTGAAATAAAACGTGCATCAAATGCATAAGTCGCTACGGAATATTGGATATCGCAAAGGCGAGCGCCTCGGTGCGCAAGCCGCAAGAACATGGGATAACTGTACTCGGCGAGTGCCTTAGTGCATGAACCATACCGTGCCTTCGCGCACGAGTTAAAACGGCTAAAACATTGAAAGACAATAGGCGAGCGCCCTAGCGCGCAAGCCACGGACATTGAATGCTAAGTCATAGAACATCGAAAATACGATCGTAACGTGCCTGCGTGCACGAGATAATAAAAGATGGCTTCATTGCGAAAGAATACAGTTGTGGCATGAATGTGGCAGAACTGTCGGATTTGACATAATGTCTTGAAAGGTGTTCGGGACCTTCGGGTCATTTCGGTTGACGAGCATTGAGTTGAGGCATAATGCTATTGAACATTGAAACGAAGTACGAAACGTAAGTTAACGAAGGAAATACGAGATGGATAATGCGGCATGGTGCCCTTCGAAATGTTCTCGGCCTTCGGGCGTTCGTTGAGAACATTGGGACGTTGTGCCAATTGAAATAGAGATAAGCGAACTTGCTTGGTTATATGAAATATAAGATTCGTTGCATGGTCAAATGAACTTAAAGACTATTGCCCGTGCATGGGTATTCCCTCGAACGCGGTGCGCTAGGGCGCTGGGACCGTTCGGCCTAGGAGGGATTTCGTTTTCGATATTGTTGGTGCACTTCGACTAGACGGGTAGCGCCTGTCTAGTGAATGTGATAAGCCACTTACACGAGTACTTCGGGGGTCCTCGGATTTTGGTTAGCAACCACAACTGAGTGATTGTCGTCTTACAATTTCGAGTCAATAAATATAAGTCCATTCTAGCTTGACAAGCTAGTGACCTTCATATAGTTAAGGGCGATGGGTTTGGAAGTGCAAGGTATACGTATCTTGCATGGATAGATCCGAATAGAGGGCACTTATAATATGACAGGGAAAACAGATAGACGTATTCACCTTGCGTCGGTACAAGGGCGAGTGCGTCGATACTGTTAAGTCGTGCCACGAATCAAACACGAGAATGCTTGCTTGTCTATTCAATTCGATAACATGCTTGCTATGATAACATGCTTTACGCTTTCGAATATGCCATGAAATTGACCCTAAGGAGAACATAGCAAGATCATAAGCTAAGTTGCATGATTCAATATGAATAATTAAAAATGTTGGTCTGGAAAAAAAGATCTTTGATTCAGTACATGCGAGGACGAACGTACTGATCCCCCACCAGCTTTATGCAGGGTGCAGGGAATGGATTGCTCGTGCCGAAGCGTTGCTTGAACGCGTTGAGGCTTGGAATGCTGAAGCGTATTGAAGTGTGCGATCGCTTGATGCTCGGACTCGCGACAGGATTGATGCGGCCGAGATATAGAAGGCATGATGTATGGAACGGCAAAATCCTTTGTGGACAAGAGAGAACCTGAGTGTTGTAGCCAATCTGGCATATGTATTGTTAGGCTATCGAAAGCCTTTGTAATTCAGTTTCGAATATCAATAAAGAGAATTGTTTCATATACTCTGTTTTTCTATCGTTGTAAATATCGAATCAAAAGATAACCATTTGAGAACTTGTCATCTTGCCTTGCACGAGCGCAACTCCAGGCTCGTGCAGCATCACGCCCCCGCGAGGACGATGATTCGGGTGATTCTGGGTCGGGGCGTGACACTGGGTCCCCAGAAGAAGGATATGTTCTAAACACTTCAGAAAGATACAGCTCTCACCTAAGAGGTCTGAAACCGAGCTGCGTGCCTCCTGAAGATTCGTCAATGCTAATTCCCGTCAGAGTGCCCATTTTTGCAAACATATTCGCTAAGGCTGATTGAAGATATCCGGATCAAACCATGCGGTTAACAGGCTTGGTGAATCCCGACATGAAGTACTGGAACAATGTCGTAGTTTTGGGCTTTAGATCAATTCAAAGACATGCCCATCGTGAAGAACAGTTTGGCAACTCTAGAGGGGGGTGAATAGAGTTTATATAGAAAAATAACCAATTAAAAATAACTCTTTCACCAACAATAAATAATCAGAGTAAAGTGCGGAAAATAAATGAAGAGCAGAAGAGCATACGCAAACACAGTGATTTTAACCTGGTTTCCCTCGTGGAGGACTAGTCCAGGCCTGAGAACTCTAGCTCAGGATTAAATCCACTATTTGTGAAATAGTAGTTTACAACCCGTGCCTTTTCTTCAGAAGAGCACGTCAACTTCTAACAGAGGATCGCAGTGGCGATTTGCTTGGAATTGTCCAAGCGACTTCTTCGACTCTTGCACAAGAATCCTAACTGAGAGATGCTGAGCACTCGAGACTTAGGAGGCTTGTGGCTAGTAGATGGGAAGGATATGGCTTATAGAGCTTATAAGAGAGAATAGAAGAGAAGATTGGATGGATTGAAATGAGAGAATTCATGCCCTATTTATAGTATTTTTATAGGCAAAATTCGGCCAGAATTCGGGTAGGAAAATTCAAAAATTTGGCCGTTGGACAACTAGCAACCAGCTATCCCTAAAATTAGGGTTCCTGATTTCTAGGGGACAGAGTTCGGCCCGAACTCTGTGTGGAGGCAGAGTTCGGCCCGAACTCTGTCTCCAGAGCACAGAGTAGTTCTAAGGGGACCAGTGGGCAGTTTTTGGTTCAGTGGAGCTTAGGATTTTGGGTAGGTTATAGACTAAGTTCCAAGAGCTCAGCATGACTCAGAGTACACAAGTCTAGACTCAATGAAATTATAAAAAACAGACTCCAGAACACACTGAGAGCCGGAGACTGAGCTGTCATCTGTCTTGAACTAAATGCAGTCGTCGTGTGTCGTATTGAATTAATACAAATATTATTTAGTCAATGTAGTCAATATTTGGTTGACTGTGACTTTGTGTCAACAATCTCCCCCATATTGATAATTGACAAAATAATATATGTATATTCAACATTCATACCTGGACACAGTTGATTATAGCAACATAGCTCCTCCATACTCGATGCCGAGCTAGAATGTAATAGCTCCCCCGTAATCAGTGAACGTTGCTGAGCTAAAAGCAATAGCTCCCCCAGAAATAGTACATGAAACCTGTATAATATCTTCCAACAAGCACAAACAAGCACAGATATACCAAAAGATATGATACCAATACCAAGAAAATATATCCAGACATATATATCCAGCCAGAATATACATAGTTCTCCCCCTTTTGGCAGTTAGCAATATATACTGCAGATGAATGAATAATAGAGAAACTGCAGAAGATAATTATAGTAATACAACCACACCAAGCAGAGAAGAAACAGTATAGAAATAATCAAAAGAAGTACTAGCATAAAGTGTCATAACCAAATGTCAAACACATAACCAGAGTTTAAAAACATCCAAGTACATAAAACTGAAACTAACTAGAAATGAAAATGCATCAACTAATGTCATCATCAGCAGCAGCAGCAAGTAGTAGCCAATCTCCATCACGGAGCACAAGAAGGTCCTGGAACATCTGAAGGACCAGGGAAGGAACGACGAGGATCCACAAAAGCATCATCCGGATCCATGTAACGCATAACCCACGGATCATCAATGCGATGACCCGCGCGCACTGGATCCCTCTCCATGGGAATGTGCAGATGCTGAGACAGGGAATATCGTATATCATGCAGAGAGTTGCCGAGAGCACTCATCTGCAGAGTAGTACGATAGTCCAGCTGTGTCCAGCGATCGTCCTCAAGAGTAAAACGATCCTGGAGCAAAGACTGAATAGACTCAAGAGTGGCAGGTGGAGGAGGTGCATCCTGACCGAGTGGAGGAGAGTCAGGCTCCGCATCATCAGAATGCTCAGAGGCCTCAGGAGAGGCGACGACTGCCTGAGTACGTCGTGCCTTGGACAGAAAAGCAGGAGCAGGCAAGAACTGACAGTCATGAATAGGAATGATGAATGCACGAAAAACCATAGGAAGGTATAAAGGATAAACCAAGGCTCTTGGTTTCTTCCTACAATTTATCATCCAATCCATCATTGTCCTAGGAAGATTGAAGGGGATACGATAATGAAGGTGATATAAAGCAGAGATCTCAAAGTAGGTAACTTCATCAGTTGAACCAGCCTTGGGTAAGATGGTGTTAAAAATCATTCGATGAAGCTCATAGAAGTAGGGGTTGAGATGCTTGGCCATAAGTTTGCGAGGACTTATGTTAGGAGCACATAATTCCTCCTTGAATCCTTCAAGAGAAGTATCGCCAATAAATTAAAATTGACGTGCTTCCACAAGTTTATCCCAAGCATCAAGATTAACAAGATCAAGAAAATCCCCCAACTCAGAATCATTGAAGACTATGTCAATACCGGCAACCCGGGAATAGATGTGGGTTGCATCGAAAGTTAAATTGCAATAAAACATTTGGATTGCACTACGGTAGATGACAAAATTTGAAGCAACTAAAGCATCCAAACATAGATCACGAAACAGAGATTCAAATTGAGCAAAGATTGTAAAATTTATCGGATGTCCCCCGAACACCGGACGAGTACGAAAGTCGCTAAACCATGCATTCGACGCGTCTAGCGACACAAATAATCGTTCGTCATATGTATTAGGGTCTTGGGGACTAGGCGGGTTGAATAACGGATGAAGGGGTTGTTGTTCACCTACTTGCTCAACGGGAGGAGGAGGATTCGAAGATGAGGCACCCTCGGTTCGGATCCTCTTCCCACGATTGGGCAAGCGTGAAGCCATTTGCAAGAAATTAGAGAACTTAAAATGGAGAGAAAGAAGGAGATATACCTGAAAATAACAACAAACAGTGGAAGAGAATGATGAGAAACCCTTTTTCCTTGATTTTGAGAAGTAATGGAGCCTTCTAGATCAAAAACTAGGATTAGGGTTTTGAGAAAAGAGTTTGGAGAGGTGAGGAAGGAGGCAATAGTGAAGGAGAGAGAGGGAATCCCGAAATAAAATAGGGGTTTGTCTTTGGTCGGATGAAATATGGACCATAGGATCTAAATTGATCCAACGGCAGAGCCAGATCCCGACGCTGGAACTTAGGGACTGAACTCGGCCCGAACTCTGTTAGAGGCAGAGTTCGGCCCGAGTTCTGGATCAGTAGTCCAGAACTAAAAGCAGGCTGAAAAGATAAAAAATTGATTAAGGGTTGAGCAAAAGAGATTTTGAGGATAAAAGTTTGATGAAAAACAATGAAGTACATAGAGAGGTACACAAAGGTCAGAATGAACTTTAGGAAAAATCAATTAGGCAATAATAAATCGGAACAAACCATATAATAAACAAGGAAATATATTGTAATTCAGTATTTCAAATTTGCCATGGGTTAGCTGCAGGGGCCGGATCCCAGCTAGCGGTAGTCCTGAGGACTAGTACACCGTGTCGCTTAGGCTTTTACGCCTTTTTGTCAGAAGGACCCTTTCGGCTTGTACCCATAATAAATTCGTCATAAAAGAATCAAAATATACTCGATATTTACGCAAGTAAGTCTCAACTTATAACTGCTTCATCCAAAATTCTGAGTTCACGACAAAGAAAATTGAAGCGCTCTTCGGATAATGGCTTAGTAAAGAAATCTGCTAGCTGATGATCAGTGTCAATAAATTCTAAGTTAATCGTGCCATTTTGCTGATGATCACGCAAAAAGTGGTATCTGATCTCAATGTGTTTAGTGCGTGAGTGGCAGACAGGGTTCTTAGTCAAATTGATGGCACTAGTATTGTCACAGAATATAGGATTATGCATGAAAGATAACTTATAGTCTTCAAGGGTTTGCTTCATCCACAGAATTTGTGCACAACAACGCCCAGCTGCTATGTATTCAGCTTCTGTTGTAGATAGTGCGACAGAGTTCTGCTTCTTGCTAAACCATGAGACTAAAGCCTTTCCTAATAAATGACACGTGCTGCTCGTACTTTTACGATCGACCTTGTATCCAGCAAAGTCAGCATCAGAGTAACCGATGAGGTCAAATGATGTTGACTTGGGATACCATAGGCCCACTGTAAGCGTACTCTTAAGGTATCGAAAGATACGCTTAACCGCGGTCATGTGAGATTCCTTAGGATTTGCTTGATATCTAGCACATAGGCAAACACTAAACATGATATCGGGGCGACTAGCAGTTAAATAAAGTAAGCTGCCTATCATACCTCGATACTTACGTTGATCAACGGGTTTGCCGCTCTCATCTGGTTCGAGTTTGGTTGAAGTAGCCATTGGAGTGCTGATTGGTTTGATGTTGTCAAGATCGAACTTCTTTAGCATGTCCTTGGTATACTTCGATTGACAGATGAAAGTTTCATTAGCCAGTTGTTTTACTTGCAGACCAAGAAAGTAGTTGAGCTCTCCCATCATGCTCATCTCAAATTCCGTCTGCATACACTTGGCAAATTCTTGACAAAGAGTTTCATCAGTAGACCCAAAAATAATATCATCAACATAAATCTGAATTAATAAAATAGTGTCTTTGAAAGATTTTATAAACAGTGTAGTGTCAATTTTCCCTTTTGAAAAACCTTTCTCAAGTAAGAAGCTACTTAGCCTTTCATACCAAGCTCTGGGGGCTTGTTTGAGGCCATAAAGTGCTTTCTTTAGCTTGAACACGTGGTCGGGAAATTTGTGATTTTCAAAGCCAGGAGGTTGTTTCACATAAACTTTCTCCTTAATAAAACCATTCAGGAAAGCACTTTTCATATCCATTTGAAATAATTTAAAGTTTTGAAAATTAGCAAAAGCACAAAGCATCCGAATGGATTCTAGTCTAGCAACAGGAGCATACGTCTCATCGTAGTCGATACCTTCCTCTTGGTTGTATCCTTGAGCTACTAGACGAGCTTTGTTACATGTGACTGAACCATCTTCATTTACTTTGTTTCTAAAAACCCATTTAGTACCAATTATCGAGTGATTAACCAGTCTAGGAACGAGTTCCCATACTTGGCTTCTCTCGAATTGGTTGAGTTCTTCTTGCATAGCAGAAATCCAAAATTCATCATTAAAAGCTTCAGAAATGTTTTTAGGCTCTACTTGTGAAATGAAGGCAGTGCTAGCAACGGAGTCTCTTAGTGATGATCTAGTAGTTACTCCACGTGAAACTTCTCCTATAACTAAATTTTCTGGATGAGAAGGTTTGAAAGAGAATTTCTTAGGCAAACCCTCCAGAGAATTAGTTTCGGTTGAAGTATTCATTGGAGTAGAAGTTGATGGCTCAACGTCATCATCAAGAGTACTTGCTGCACTGTTGTCTTCATCAAAAGTCACATTTGTTGACTCTTCCACAATAAGTGAGCGTTTATTGAAAACTCTATATCCCTTACTCTTGGCGGCATAACCAAGAAAGATACCATCGTCAGCTTTGGCATCAAATTTGCCTAAGTTGTCTTTGGTGTTAAGGATAAAACATCTACAACCAAAAACTTTAAAATAAGAAACATTGGGGGTTCTCCCAAACCAAAGCTCATAGGATGTTTTCTTCGTAATGGGACGAATAAGTACCCTATTTAAAATGTGGCATGCTGTACTTACAGCCTCTGCCCAAAAATATTTCGGAAGAGAAAATTTATTCAACATGACTCTAGCCATATCGCCAAGAGTCCTATTCTTCCGCTCCACAACACCATTTTGTTGAGGAGTTCTAGGACAAGAGAATTCATGATCAAAACCATTCGCATTACAAAAACTTTTAAAATCATAATTTACGAATTCGCCTCCATGATCACTTCGGATTCGAGTAATCATGTAGCCTTTTTCGTTTTGAACTTTCTTTACAAAAATTTTGAAAGCAGAAATAGCATCGCTCTTATTAGCGAGAAAGAAAACCCATGTAAATCTTGAAAAATCATCAACAATAATAAATGCATAAAGTTTGCCTCCAAGGCTAGCTATTCTTCTAGGACCAAATAAATCCATATGAAGTAGTTGCAAGGGTCTAGTAGTACTTACAGAGTTGATAGAATGAAATGAGGATTTAGTTGCCTTGTTTAGTTCACATTCGGCACATACCGTGTCCTTTTTGAACGTAATGTCAGGCAATCCTCTCACTAGCTTCTTGGTAGAAAGCCTGGATATAGCATCCATGTTGGCATGACCAAGACGCTGGTGCCAAAGTAGTCGTTCGTCTTTGTGGGCATATAGACATCTACCTGCATTGTTAGTATTTATAGAAAGATAGAAAATGTAGATGTTGTCCTCTCTTTTTCCTTCAAAAGCAATGTCTCCTGTTGACCTATCATAGATGTAGCAACTGTTTTGTCCAAAGTTAATATCATATCCATGATCAGCAAGATGACTAATGATGAGCAGGTTATGCTTTAACTCGGTCACTAGGCAGACATCCTTTATTACAGGAGAAGGAGGATGACCAATGATACCATTACCTATAATGTGTCCTTTGAGATTGTTACCGAAGGATACGTATCCTTCTCTCTTCATCGATAGTGATGCAAAAAGATTTACGTCGCCCGTCATATGTCGCGAGCATCCACTATCGAGAATCCACTTACTTTCAGTTGAGGAGGGAAGGTCCACCTACATCAAGAGTAGATGTGACCTTTGGTACCCGAGTTCTTGAGGGTCCTGAAAAGTTAGTCTTTGGGAACCAAGCATATATCCTTTTATCTACAAGTCTTCTAACTCTGCACTGTGGTGAGATGTGTCCATGTAATCAACAATAAGTACAGATAGCATTCTTATTTATACTAGGAGTATGAGAATAATATCTATAAGCAACAGGATGAGGATGGACATGATGTGAAGAGTTAGCATGGTGAAAATAATTATGCATGGAATAAGTGGCATGGTGATGGTGTCTATGAGGCATAGAATGATGGTATTGTCTATGATGTGTGACATGCTGATATTGTCTAGATGGCATGGCATGATGATTTTGTCTATATGGTATATGAGGACCTTGTCTATATGGCATTGCATGATGATTTTGTTTATATGGCATGGCATGATGATTTTTATGTGTGGAGTGATGTTGATTGTGTCTTTGTGCATGATGAGTGTGTACTGAGTGAGAATTGTTCTTACGTGCACGTGGTTTGTGTATATAAATGCATGGTTATGTGCTGCATGAGAATGACGTGGTTGACTAGCATGAGTGGTATTGTGCCCATGTGATTGGGTTTGAGGTTGAACAACCTGTTTACCCAATTTGGTTTCTAATCTTTTAGAAACAGCTTGCAGTTCATCAACCTTAATATTTAAGCCATCTATCTTAGTCATGGAAATCTTGTGTCTACTCTTTTCTTCAGCAAGCAACGTGTTGAGTGTAGTGATTTCTTGAGTTTGTTGCTCAATACGTGCTTCAGCATCATGCAAGCTTAATTTAAGCTTAGATACTTCATCAGTGTCATTAGTGGGTGACGTATTTCTAACATTATCAAGAAGTAAATAAATTCTTTGTATCTCATCTTCTAGACTTTTGATTTTGTTCATGGCATGTTTATATTTACCGATGACCTTTTTATGATCATCGAGTAAATCAGTGAAAGCATCGCCAAGTTCATCAAAAGAGAAGTCATCCAGAGTTTCGTTAGATACCTTGTTGGAAGTTGCCATCAGGCACACATTTGCTGTATCTTGAGGAGAGTCCTTTTCTTCCTCAGAGTCACTCGCTTCACTTTCATGCCAGATGCCTGTGTTGGCATATTTCTTTGATGAGTTCTTTTTGTATGGCTTCTCATAGCGGTTGCTCTTCTTCAGGAATGGGCAGTCTTTTCGGACATGTCCAGTTTTCTTGCAACCGTAACAAGTTGGTTCTTCTTCATCGTCTTCTTGAGATTCCTTCTTCCTTCGATTGAAGCGAAGGAATTTCCTGAAGTTGCGAACCATGAGAGCTTGGTCTTCATCATCCGAGTTATCTTCTTCGGTCTCATCATGATTAGCTCTTCGTTGATGAGCTTTGAGTGCGATCTCCCTGGTCTTCGGAGCAGGCTCTTCGAAGTCCTTGAGGTCAAGCTCGTGAGTCATAAGCTTACCCATCAAGGTCTCCATTGACATTGTTGTGAGATCGTTTCCTTCTATGATGGCTGTCACCTTAGGGTTCCAAATCTTTGGTAGCCCTCTGAGTAGCTTACGAATCTTCTCGTGGTTTGAGTACTGCTTTCCAAGCGAGGATAGAGGATTGATGATATCGAGGAATCTTGTGAACATTTGAGTGATCGTCTCACTTGGCTTCATCTTGAAAGCTTCGTATTCTTGAATGAGACGGCTTATTTTGGATTCCTTGACCTGTGTGGTTCCTTCATGCGTCACTTCTAGAAGTCTTCATACTTCATGAGCAGTGGTGCATGTAGAGACCCTATTGAACTCATTCCTGTCTATAGCACAGAATAAAGCATTAATAGCCCTAGCATCTAGACTTGCCTGTTTTTTCTCCTCGACAGAATATTTGTCGTGTGGTTTCTCAATGAGGTCACCATCGACAACTATTCTGGCGGGCTTTTTGTAACTGTCAGTGACGACAGTCCACAGGTCAAAGTCTAGAGACTTAAGATAGAAGCTCATCCTTGTTTTCCAATATGTGTAGTTAGTCCCATCAAATAGGGGAGGCCTATGAGTGGACTGACCTTCACCATGATTGGAAATCAAGGATTGTGTGGTTGCCATGGATCAGCTCTTAGGATGTTAGTCCTTATAAAGAGAACAGAGCTCTGATACCAATTGAAGAACAGTTTGGCAACTCTAGAGGGGGGTGAATAGAGTTTATATAGAAAAATAACCAATTAAAAATAACTCTTTCACCAATAATAAATAATCAGAGTAAAGTACAAAAAATAAATGAAGAGCAGAAGAGCATACGCAAATACAGCGATTTTAACCTGGTTTCCCTCGTGGAGGACTAGTCCAGGCCTGAGAACTCTAGCTCAGGATTAAATCCACTATTTATGAAATAGTAGTTTACAACCCGTGCCTTTTCTTCAGAAGAGCACGTCAACTTCTAACAGAGGATCGCAGTGGCGATTTGCTTGGAATTGTCCAAGCGACTTCTTCGACTCTTGCACAAGAATCCTAACTGAGAGATGCTGAGCACTCGAGACTTAGGAGGCTTGTGGCTAGTAGATGGGAAGGATATGGCTTATAGAGCTTATAAGAGAGAATAGAAGAGAAGATTGGATGGATTGAAATGAGAGAATTCATGCCCTATTTATAGTGTTTTTATAGGCAGAATTCGGCCAGAATTCGGGTAGGAAAATTCAAAAATTTGGCCGTTGGACAACTAGCAACCAGCTATCCCTAAAATTAGGGTTCCTGATTTCTAGGGGACAGAGTTCGGCCCGAACTCTGTGTGGAGGCAGAGTTCGGCCCGAACTCTGTCTCCAGAGCACAGAGTGGTTCTAAGGGGACCAGTGGGCAGTTTTTGGTTCAGTAGAGCTTGGGATTTTGGGTAGGTTATAGACTAAGTTCCAAGAGCTCAGCATGACTCAGAGTACACAAGTCTAGACTCAATGAAATTATAAAATACAGACTCCAGAACACACTGAGAGCCGAAGACTGAGCTGTCATCTGTCTTGAACTAAATGCAGTCGTCGTGTGTCGTATTGAATTAATACAAATATTATTTAGTCAATGTAGTCAATATTTGGTTGACTGTGACTTTGTGTCAACACATCGAAATAGAGCTTCATGATCCGATATGGACAATTGCTCACAGCATTCGTCCTAATGCCCACATATTTTTGGATTTGATAGAACGGTACAATGATAGGACCGGCACTTTTATGACTCCTCACGGGGAGATTGGCTTTGTGCTTCATGAGATGAGATACCTTTCACACTTGCTAATGGGTGAAAAACCATATGAAGTGTACGTGCCAACAAATGAGGAGCTGGATATCTTGTCAATAGAGAACCCTCAGATGGTGGCTGTGTTTGAGGAGCTTTGATGCCACTACCTGGTTTGTTCCCTTTATTATCAGAGTGCTTCCAAAGGGACCTTCTACACGAACAAATGGATGTTGTACTTATTTTTGGGCCATGTCCAAGAAGATAAGATTATCGAGAGTCAAGCTTGTGACCCTTGCTTCTTCAAACCGCTCAGCCACATCAATATAGAAAAGTTGATGGAGAAATTCAAGCATTTTGATAACATATTGAATGTAGAATGGCACCCATTCACTGCTGGTGCTCCCATCGAAAGTTACTTAGGTAGGGTTACATGCCTATGTCTCGAGAAGCCTAGTTGGTGGATTTTCTCTCTTTATGTCTATGGTGGTTCGTGGTACCTGGAGCCACTGTCGTTGACAGATTCCATCGAGGTGTGTTATTCGCTATCGTGCGTCTAGTATTTGACTACAAGATGGATCTTCTTTCGGCGATGACTTGCCGCTTAAACGCATGCCTGTATTCTTTTATTGACACCATAATGCATGACAACAATGCTCGGGACGACTTCCCTCGTACCGAAATGCCCTACACTTATTTATTTGGGTGGTTGTTGGACTATCCCAGCTTGATGAACCTTGATCTGGGTGTGGTTGGAGGAGACTTCATCAAGGCATTTTGCCACTGCCCATGGAATATAAACACACTTTTAGAGTGCAGAAGAGCTCTGAACCGAGGTTCTGGATGGAGATTCCAATGCATTCCGCCTCCTCTAGGATATGAGAGTCTTCCAGCCCAGCTCATGGATTTAGAACTGATGTCTTTCCATCTGTCTCTGAATAATTTTGCATGGTTGAAGATGATTCGGCCATCTCATCTAGTGTACTGGTTTGAGGGTGAATATTTTCTGGAACTATACCTGCCAAGCCGATTTGCTCGACAATTCGAATATAATCAGATGTATATGGGTAATGCCAGCACCTGTTTGCAGGCCACGGGTTATCTAATAGATGGTGCCAGAGCTTGGAGATACTACAATGCAAGAGGCACCCGGGCCGTATTTTCAATGCCCAATGCTTCCCCTGAAATAGGTCCGCATATGTTATATACATACGCAAATTTTTATACCTCAGCCAACACTTTCGTCAAAAATTTCAACTTGGCTAACAGTTTCGCAAGTGATAAACGGGCAAGAGATGGGGTCGACACTGCACAATCATTTAGGGATAAGGAAAATCATGACCCCGTTGATGAGCCTCTAGAAGCTTCTCTCATGGGCTTTCCTGACGGAGTCTACGACCCTTTAAATGTGTCGCTCAGGAAGCATAAGGAAAAGTCTCCCAATAAAGAGGCCAGCAAGAAACGGAGGACTGGATAATCGTCTACTCCATCACATCCAGACGAACTCCCTTCTCATTCTAAAGCTCATTGTGGGAAAAAATAGCAGTAGTAATTGCTGAGCAGCCTATGATCAGGACAACCAGGTCCTAAACCAGGCAGATGAATACTGGACTTTCTCCTGAGGAGGAGAGGCGACTCCCTCTTCAGTTCCAAAGAATAGTAGAATTGTCCATGAATAGGTTATCAGGGAGCCCAATATACAAGACGATCTTAATGACGTTGAAGAAGAACCTAAAATACCTCTTGTGCGTAAAGCTAAAAGGAGATTAATGGTGACTCAAGAAGATCGTCAAAAAATTGACGCTTCACCCACTCATTCCATGCCGAAAGAACCTGATGCATCGTTGCCTCTGCAAGATCCGCCACCTCCACTAGGTGGTTTTAATACTCTTTTAATGTGATCATGATTGAGTACAATATTGACATTATTCTTTTTCATTTGCAGAGGCTACATAAATCAATGTTTCGGCTCCAGTCACCATACAGATGACTATTCCGGTGACCGTACTAGGTGCAGCAGGAATAATGATGTCGTCTCCAACTCCTGAGGTCCCAGAGACTACACTTCCTGAGAAGGTGTTGCCTTCAACGGACTCCAATCCCGATGTCACAGCCCCTTCCATAGCTCAAACTCCTACCCTCTCTCAAGAGAATCGAGAAATGATAGAGGCTCTCGCAGACTGTGACTTCGCAGATGATTCGATCGAAGGAGATTCTATGGACGCTATTCCTGATCCTGCTAAAACTGGGGTAGATCCAGTTCCCGTAAAGAATTTGAAAGATCAAGACTTGATAGCCAAAGAGGGCCATGTTACTAATGAGGATGAAGAGCACCCTGTTGATGAAGAAGGGCACCACATCCCAAAAGATGGTAATCATAACCTTATTGATCCACAAGGTAATAAGAATGAAAACGATAACCAAGAAACTTGTAAAAATCAGATTTTAACTGTTGAAGATATCGAAAGTAATGAGAATCCCAAAACTGATGATGAGGGGACTCAAACTCCGACAGAACGAAGTTTTGAAACAGAGGGAACGAAAATGGTAGTCCTAATAAGTCAAGTAGAATCAGGGGCCGGAAGAAGCCATTTTCGATCAGAAGACTCAGAGGCTGGAAGCAGTCAAGCAGCCGTGTTTGAGACTACTATGACGAGGCTTCGTACAGATTTAGATCTGCCTTACAAGACCCCATACATGCTGTCGAGATCAGGCAAATTTCTGACTTTTTATTTACCTTAACTCCTTTGATGATGTATAATGATTGTGCATCTTGATTGCAAAGGGTCCCGTGGGGACAATTGCAGTAGCTTCGTCTACTGCTTTCAGCTTTAGCTCAACCATGGCTCCTCTAGACATAGGAACTCAGACTGGAGAAGGAAGCTCCTCGATGATGCCAGTGCTAAGATCTCCTGATGCACAATCTGTGATTCCTCCAACTGCTACAGAAGGAGAGATTCAGATAGAAGTGACTACTCCTGGTATATCAATGATGAACAGGATCATCGTTGAAGCTTACACCAATGCTTTTTTTTACCTCTCTGGGGACTCTAGTTCAGATAGTCTTGGAGAAGGGCCAACCTTATGAGTCAGTAAGGAGCCCTTCCTCTTTTATCATTGAAGCTATTCGAAAAATTGGTGATCCAGATAGAGTTAGCTACTTTGTACATATCTTGGATGAGCTTGAAGAATATATCAAGTCTTATCAAGATTTGACAAGGGAAAATATCCAAAAGCTTGTAGATGTTGAATGTGAAGCAATAACTCGCGAATCTGCAGTACGACAAGGTGACTTAGAAGCTTCTGTAGTGGCTTTTTCACTGCGCTCTGCAGAGTTGGAGTCTAGCATTGCTGAGACTACTTCTTCTGTTGAGCATTATAAGACTGAATATGCAGAGTAGGAGAAGGAAGCGACTAAATGTCTAACTAGCCTCTGAGAATTAGAAATCGAGATAGCCCAGTTTCAAGAGGTACTCAAAGCAGCTCGGCGATGTGAAGATGAAGTACTGGAAATGCATCAGGTTGCCGAGAGCCAGCTGGATGATCTGAAGAAGCAACGAGACGAATTTATTTGTACTCAGAGTGTGGAACTTGAACACCGAGCTATCTCCCTACAACCTTTTAATCCGGAATCTAGAAGAGCTCTGGCTAGGCAAATGGCGCTCGAATCTAGAACAGAGAGAGCCGACAATCTGAAGAAATTGATAATTGATCTTAGCACTCAGCCCACTAAGTGAAGCTATTCATGATTTTTTTATATTTTGCATGATGTACACTTTTGATATTTTGCACATCATAAAAATAAAAAAATTAATGGTCTTTTTGTGGTTCCATTATATATCTGTTATAGATATAAGCAATAGATAAGAGTAGGAAGTATGTTCAGAGGTACCAAACTTGACATATCTTCTTAGAAAATAACAATACTCATTATATCCGTTCAGATGTAATGTGGATGTGATAGAATATAATTTTAAGATATTATCATTTCAAAAGACGACTTTATCAGAGGTAATGTGGATGTGACAAGCCGTTGATGTGGATAATAGAATTCAGAGGTAATATTTATATGAATTCTTATATCCATTGATTTATCTTTGAGTCGAGTGGGACTCAAAAACATGATATCTTTTAAAACAACTAGGTTTTAAAAGATAATCATTGCGATAATATGATATGATCTGGATAGACTCCACTAGGGATTTCCTTCGAAAGTTTATTATCTGTGGTTTTATCTACAGAAGAGTCAATAAAAGATAATAATTCAAAGATTTGAGGCATATACAATATTGAGAAGATGACTTGTACATTCTTCAAACATAGTATTTTTTAAGAATTTGTCGTTGATAGGCATCATAGTGACCCGACCGTCCATTCCGGTCAGTTGATAAGCTCCGTTTGAGAAAACCTTGCTTACAACATAGGGACCTTCCCACTTTGTTTCAAATTTACCCTTGCTCATGTATGTCATAGTCATAGGACGTCTGACAGTAAGTACTAGTTCGCCTTTTTAAAATGATCGTACTCTGAATTTTCGGCTGAAGGCTTTTGAGATACAGGCTTGATATAGCTCAATATATTATTGAACTAGTAGCCGCTTCTCATCAAGTGCATCAAGCTCCTGAAGTCGAAGACGATCATTATTTTCTGTTGTGAGTTTATTGGCAATCGCAATTCTCAGTGAAGGGATTTGAATTTCTATTGGAAAGATGGCTTCGCTTCCATACACCAATGAGAAAGGTGTACAATCGGTCGGAGTGCGTGTGGTAGTACGATAAGCCCATAGACATTCTCCAAGCTTTTTGCTCCAATTACATTTATATTAGAAATGAACTTCTTGAGAAGCTTAATGATGGTTTTGTTGAATGCTTCTGCCAAACCGTTAGCTGCATGATTGTATGCCGTAGAAGCAACATTGTTGATCCTGTTGTCATTACAGAATCGAGTAAACTTTTGACTTATGAGTTGGGGTCCATTGTCAAGAATGATTCGACGAGGAACACCGGATCGATAAATCACATGATGTTTGATAAAGCTAATCACACTACTGGTTTTGACTTCAGCCAAGGGTATAGCTTCTGCCCATTTCGAGAAATAGTCGATTTTAGCTAATATAAACTAATGTCCTTTAGATGACGGTAGGATGATGGGACCAATGACGTCTATATCCTAAGCTTCAAAGGGCCATGATGCGGTAGTCGGATGCAAAAATTCTAATGGTTGATGAATGAAATCTGTATGGATTTGACACGCTCGACATTTTCTTGCATATTTAATGGCATTAGATACTATAGTGGGCCAGTAGTAACCCATACGCCGGATACGATCCTGTAGCTTAGGACCGGGCTGATGTGCCCCACAGACACTATCGTGACATTCACGTAGTATTTGTTTTGCTTCATCTCCCGCAAGACAACGTAAGAGTAGACCGTCAAATGTTCGCCGATAGAGTGTTTTGGAAGTATGATTGTAATAAAACCAGAGTGATCATCGACAGATTATTGTAGCTTCCTTGGAATCTTCAGGTAAAATATCATGTACCACGAAGTCGATGAAAGAAGCTCTCCAATCTTCACTAATAGTATCAATTTCAGTTGAATTGCTAAATTCAATGTTTGAATTATTCTCGATGCAAAATAACTCTCTGTTAGTGATGACAATCAACTGCTATCTTTTTACCAAAATTGCTAATGCTGCTGCTAGATTAGCAAGTACATCAGTCTCTGTATTGCAAGTTCGATGCATATGATCAATAAAGAAGCCTTTGAACGATGTGGCCAATCTAACTGCCGTTTCATGATATGGAATAAGCTCTTGGTGTCGAACTTCATATATGCCTCTAAACTAATTGACGATCAGCTTAGAGTCTCCATATACTTTAAGATATTCAATATCCAGCTGTTTAGCAAATTGGAGGCCAATGAGTAGAGGCCAATGAGTAGAGCATTATATTTAGCCACATTGTTGGAACATGACTCGTCCAAGAAATAAGCTCTTTGAATAGCTAATCCTTCCGGTGATATAAGGACAATTCCAACTCCAGCGACAATAGTACCTTTGGATCCAATTCTGGATGCACCATCAAAGAATAGACGTCAGGAAAGAACTTCTTCTGAAATCATGTTAGATTCCAGAGTTTCATCAGGAATCTCGTCATAGAGTTTAGATGTCTCTAGGATCTGATGAGCCGCTAAGAAGTCCGCAAGAGCTTGACCCTTGACCAACTTTTGCGGGACATAAACCATATCATACGGTGCTAGCAATATGGCCCATGTAGCAAGCTTGGAATTGAGTATACTAGGCTTCTTCATCAGAACTCGAAAAGGGTTGACTCCGGAGATGACATGAATAGTCTGGCCTGTAATGTAATGTCTGGTCTTCTGAACAACAAATATCAACGCTAAACATTCTTTTTCCACCAGGCTATATCGATGTTAAGCCCCGATCTTCGTACGGCTGAAATAATAGATAGCTTGTTCGTGACCCTCTTTGTTCTTCTGGGTTAGTAGAGCTCCCAAGGAATGATCTATTGCATGAACATACATTAGAAAGGGTATTCCTGAGACTGGAGGTACTAAAACTGGAGGGTTTATCAAGTACCGATTTATGTCTTTAAATGATTGTTGACATTCTTTAGCCGAAATAAAAGATACACCTTTTTTCATGAGTTAAGTGAACGGTCTGCAGCGTCCAGAGAGATTTGAAATAAATTTCCTGATGTACGCAAGCCATCCCTGGAATCCTCGTAGCTCTTTTAGGTTGCATGGAGGACGTATCTCTTGAATGGCTTTGATCTTCTCGGGGTCAACGTGTATACCCTTAGAGGTAATAATGAATCCGTGGAATTTGCCACTAGAGACTGCAAGAATGACTTGGTGGGATTCATCTTGAGTTGATGCTGGTACATTAGATCGAAGATAGTTCTCAAATCTTGGATGTAATATTCTTTTAGACTGACTTTTGATAGCAATATCATCGACATAGCATTCGACTGTCTTCTACTAATGATCACGGAAGATAGTACTCATAGCCCGCTGATAAGTCGCACCAGCATTTTTAAGACCGAAAGACATGACAGTATAGCAGTAGACTCCCAGAGGAGTACGGAAAGATGTATGTCTCTCATCTTCTGGATGCATCTTCATTTGATTGTATCATGAGAATACATCCATAAAAGACATTCGTTCAAATCCGCAAGTATTATCGATCATGACATCAGTGATCGAAAAAGGAAATTCATCTTTGGGACAAGCATCGTTGAGGTCTCTAAAGTCAATGCAGACTCGGACCTTCCTTATTTTCTTCATAACTGGGATGACATTAGCCACCCAGTCGGGATGCTGTTCTTCTCTGACAAAACCACAGGTGATAAGCTTCTTGACTTCAGCTTCTATAGCATCCATCATATCGGGTCAAAATTGATGCTGTTGTTGTCTAACTGGCCTCGCATTTGGTAGGATATTGAGTTTATGAGTAGCGATCTGAGGATCTAATCCCGGTATATCCTCATAGCTCCAGGCGAATATGTCAATGTATTCCTTAATGAGCTGAATTAGTTTATGTTTATCCGCTTCAGGAAGGCTTTTGCTGATGAAGATTGGCCATGGAGAAGCTTCATTTCCGACATCGACCTGGACCAACTGATCTTTGGTAGGTGGTTCGCGTTGCTCGAAGCAAAGTTTCCATTGATTGTCCATTCTTTATGTCCAAGGATCTGACTCAGGAGCTTCGTCAAAATTGTCATCGTCTTCTAAGAACTCGATGGTCACTATATTAGAAGATAGAGTCACTCGATGTATGTGCCCTATACTGGTGTTAGAAACCCATGAAACAGAATCAGAAGAGTTAGATCGCTCCTCTTTGTCAGACTCAGAAGCATCTGGGGTCGTAACTGGCGAAGTATAGCCCAACCCATGCTTTGTTTTGCTATAGTATTGCAATGACTTTCCTTTTGGAGTAGGGATACGAATAGGAGTTCGCCTTCCTTTACCACCATTAAGGCCAGCATTGAAATTGTAACCCATCTTTTGAATGATGTCTTTAGATTGTTGATTATAACATCGTAGTTAGAGCCGTCCGTTATTGTCATTTTCAGTCTCGCTATTGGACGTAGTCTTCTGCTCTGTTTCTTTACTAACAAGTATAGGAAGTTTATTTTTCTTTCTGGAAGGAACTAGGAAGAAGAAATCTTGTCATAACCCGCTCCCGAATAATCGGACACGAGTCGGACACACCCAGCCTTCGTCGTTGGACACGATAAAGTAAGCTGTACCAAGCTAGGGAAATTTAACCAGATAAACATGAATGTGCACAATCACAGCATCTATAAAACGTTCCCAGAAAGATCACCATAATCCACAAATCCATATAACATAAAGGTACCAGAGTCAACAGAAAAAATATACTATGAACTCTGAAAACAATATCTAGGAGTAAAGCTAAACAGTCTAAACCTGAAGCCTCTAGCTAAGTTATGTCTCCATCCTGCTCAACTAAGATCCCGAGCTCTGGCCCATAAGGTAGAACAATATCCTACAAGTACACCTGCAACATATCCAATCAGGAGTGGAGCAAAGTACAGTTCTAGGTAATGAACAAGAACATCATGATATGTAAATGTGTACAGGAGAACATAAAATATGAAATACAGGAAAAGAACATAAAAGTACAGGAATGTAAGTACAGAAATGTAACCATGAACCTGAAGTACAAGACATGACATGTGAACCATGTTTGAAATACAACTAGCCTATGTGACCGGCTGGGGTGAGTACAGGAATATGTACAGGAGTACATGAATATCGGTACGGCTTAGGACCTGCGTGCACGATGCGAGGCCTAAGCTATCTACATGAATATTGTAACCGGGGTTTGGTCACATAGCTAGTGTATTTCCCCTCCCTGACACAAATAAGTATAAGAACAGGAAATACAGGGGTACAAGATATCGTGTCACATTGTGTCATCAAGAGAAGTACAAGATATACAAATGCACAAGACCATAGAAAGTACTTGTCTTGCTCAAGGTGATCGGGAATAGGAAGATAGATGTCTATAAGTTGGTTAAGGTCTAAACATTATCTAACTAATATACTATTTGATTCTATCCTATAGTCTTGCTAACTAGTAATACCCCTGATAGTAACTAAATATTATCAAGAATTTATTTAATAAGCATTAACAGCTAGTAAGTTGTTTATAAGATAAACCTTTATTCAACTTAAACAATTTTTTTTATATAGCCCTTTGGAGATTCTATCAATATTATTATAGTAATACTGTACTTTTAGAAAAACAATAAGAGGACCACTTATAATCTTACCAGAGGATTCTATATAATGAGGATTCTATATAATGGAAAACTATAGCTTTTTATAGCAAAATAACCATGAGGAAAACAAATCAGTTGTTAAACATTTACCCAGAACTATAGATTGAACACCATTCATCTTTTAACACATTAAAATCAGTCTACTATTAGACTATCCTAGCCCAGCCTGTGAACATACTTGAGCCACAACCTATCCTCAGCTTCCCTTCTTGGTCCAAACCATAGTAGCTTTACACAACAACTTAGCTAAGACAATAGGATTTATTTAGTCAAGTCTAAAGCAGGTTCTGTACTTGTCTACCAACCCCTATTCGATTCTCAACAAAGAGTAAGCAAATCCAGCAGTAGCTCATAACAAGTACGTAACTACAACTCAGCAACCTTTACAAAACCACAAGTTTAGCAAAATTCCAATTAAAACTAAGCCAATAGTCCAGATCATCAAGTCCACCATAACTACTCCCAATACTGCTCAGTCCCAGGCTTATATTCAATAGCTAATAGCTAATCCTAGTTTCAGACAAAAACTTAGCAACCTCATGCACAAGACTCAGACTCCAAATCTGAACTATAGTCCAGCAATATACAGATCCTGATCCCACACACATTTAAAATCAAGCTTAGCAAAATGTATACACAAATGAGGCTAACACATATACACATTCAAAGCTAGCGCCACCAAGGTCAAATAAGTCGTACAATACCCAAGCCTAGAAGAGTTGCACAACTAATTGAGGTTAATGCAAATGTAGGCTTGCACCTTGCTGCCTCCAGTTCAGTCACCCTTTGCACTTGACCCTATTCATTGGATTCCATAATGCCGAACACTAAATAAGCTGGATACGAACAACCGATCAAATACACAGAACCCCCCTTCCGACACGAATATACAACCAAATTGAAACAATAAAAGTAAGACTCCTTCCATGGCTATTCCCGTCCCAATTGACTCATAGTCCTTACAGACGCGAACACACAGGTGGACACGAACAAACTTGGATACAGATACGAGGACACTGCTACAATACACCCTACTACCAACCTGTTCAACACATACTAAATCAAAACCCAAAATAAGTACTCTACAACCTGAGAAATATGTATTTACCTGTTAATGAAGAATCTAACGAAGATGAGGACACTTTCCAAAGAATTAGACATGGTTCCACTGCGTATCCGATACGAACTGTCCTGATTCAGATGTTAAACCAAACAGTTGGTGTGCAATTCAAAAGGAAAAGATATTCGAATAAAATCTAAAGTTCTTGAGGTATGGAGGTCATCAAAACAGAAATCAATACTTAATCTATCGATCTTGGATTTAAAACGAATTCTCTCACCTACGCAAGAATCCCATCTTCGATTCTTCGTTCCAGAACAGAGTCGATGCGATGTCGAGAAGAAAACCAGTAGATCATCCCCGATCTAGGTTTACAGTGCATCGATCAGTAAATTAAACCAAAAAAATGAATAAATCCTCAAGCAGAATTGAGACGAACTCACCTGGTCGTCGTCTCGGAGGTAGATCAGGGATTCAACATGGACGGAGTCATCGGAGAATGTTCCTATGGCCATCGAGGAATCACTGAGCTGCCGCTGCTATTGGAAAGGACGGTGAGCTCTCGGTGAAGGGATCAGCCGATCGTCGATTGTAGAAGAGCACCGAGCCACTGCCGTCGTCGGTGAAGAGATCGGGGTCTCGGTTGCTATTGGAGGAAGTCGTGTGCCGCAGGAGGTCGGGACCCGCGCTGTCGATAACATGAAGAAGATGGAGTCACCGTCGAGGAGGTCGTCCGAGGAAGAAGCTTCAGTGCCATTGCTTGACTCGTCGAACCCACCAGAGAAACGAAAATCACCGAAGAGGAGCCTCGTGCTGCCGTTGCCGTCGTCGTGGCTCGTCGTGTGCCTCTGCTATTGTTGAGAATCGCTTAGTCGCAGGTGGAGTCGCCGCCATGGCCGTCGTCGACGAGGTTAGGGTTAGGGTTTCGACTGGCTACGAAAAATTTGGAAAGAAGGTCAGAGAGAGGAGAGCTGAGCTCGACTAAGGAAATTGTTGGCTGAGTCTCTCTCTCTCTGGTTTTTACAAGAAAACAAGGAAATGGGATCATTTGCAGTTTAGCATTCAACAATTGATAAATTACAAATCACACCAAAAATTTATTAGAAAATGGTTAGAGTCTTGGGGGCCACTCCAGATTGGTTACTCCTAAATAGTTAGTTAATTAACTAACCATGCCAATTAAATAAAACTAATCCTTAAATCATAATCATGAAATTAAAATAAGAAAATCAAACTTGAATATATATATATATATATATATATATATATATATATATATAAAATATATATATATATATATATATATATATATATATATATACACATATATATATATATATATATATATATATATATATATATATATATATATATATATATATATATATATATATATATATATATTCCTCAAAAATATTTAAAATTTCCTAAAATTGATATGGTGGGGTTACAAATCTTGAGCTGGTTCAAATGATACTTCATCTTGGAGAGGTTGAACTGCTCCTATTGTGATTGGTTTGAAGTTATCTAGCAATTTTCAGTAACAATGAGTATAATAAATAACATCACTATACTACAAAGGAGATGTTATTTTATTGATTTGTACATCATCATTTACAACATGACTTTTGACCTTAGCCGATGGCTTGCTAAGGTTGATAACCAGAGGAGGAGAAGGAGAAAGAAAAGGAGAAGGCTTGTTACGACGGAGGTCGATAACAAGAGGTTCAGAAGAAGTGAGTTCCCTCTGTTCCCTCTTTTCAGCAGGAAGAGGCTTAGCATGAGAACAGAGATGGATGGTTAACGTCTGAGAAGACGAAGGACGAGAAGTGCATCCTTTAACTGGAATCACAAGAACATCATCTGGGGTGTCCCTCTGATCTTTCTTCGTATCCATGGCCAGCACAACTTTCATGAATTCTTCTTTGTACATCCTGGAGTCAGTAAAATATGTGTCGATGCCTCGAAAGGGGTTAAGATCAGCCACCTCCTTTTGGACTTCTCCATTGGTATCCACATACTTGAAATATTGATGAAGAGTTTATGGGACAATGTTATGCTCATGCAGCCACAGTCTTTCTAGCAAAGCATTATAGGAGCCGTGTTTGTCAATCACATAAAAGGTGACCTTTGTGCGAAGATTATTGATTTGTACTTTCAGACAAATCTACCCTAGTGGTTCACTTTTTCTAAAATTAAATCCCAAGATCGTCGTAATAGTCGTGGAAAAATTATGAACAGGGATCTTTAGGGCATGTAATAAAGTTTTTGGCATGATGCTAAGTGCAGATCTGGGATTGATCAGGATCCGCTCAACCTTTATTGTATCGACATAGCCTGTGTAATAGAGAGGTTGGTCATGTCGATTGTCTTCCATAAGCATGTCATTTTGTGTGAAAGTGATATTAGGAATCAATTTTATCACACTATATGACAGTAAAAGCATACTATAGGTTCTTTATCAGGTTTCTTAAGAAATGTCAAGCAAGCATCTGCTTGCAACAGAGCTTTGCTTAATGTTTCTCGAGTTTCCTTCGAAAGACGAGTGAGCTCGAAGATTGATAACCTTGCTGGAGTATTGGCTAGCTGAGCCAATATGTCAAAATTATATGGCTTTTTAAGTCCAAAAGATAGAGTTTTCTTCAATATCTTATCGAAGAGAACTAGTTATTTTCTTTTGTTGGCCACCGTCGGTTTAAGAGGAATCGGTTCCACTGGAGGTGATGAAGCCGATGAAACATTGACAATAGGGGAAGAAGATGCTGAAGAGGTATCTGGAGCGGGAGTAGGGATCTCTGGACTTTTTGAATATTCTCTCAGATAGAGTCTTCCAGACCTGGTACCAGTAAGGCTTCTTCTTCTGGTACCAGTGCGACTGATACCATATTGCAGTTCTTTGTCCCATTCTTGCCTTTGGAAAGCTTCCTTTGGCAAGATGAAAAGTTTGTCTAGAATCCCAAGCTAACACGAGATTGATTATATTGAAAGCATAGGAAAAGAGGTACATGAGATCCTTTTCCATGATTCAAGCCAGGGGCTTTCTGCATATCATATCCCATCTTCGTTATTAGTTCGCAGGACTATTGAGAATATAGATACGATGCTGGTAGGTAACAGGCCTCTGGCTTTGGTAGTATCGTCTCAGAAGAAGAAGATGCACTCGCCGTCGGGATGAAGGTAGCAGTTAAAGGTGGAAGATGATGATCACCCAGTGAAGTCATGTGACATGACTTGTATTTGGTTGCCTTCTTGGATTTTGTAGACGAAACAAGTGTCTCAAAGTCATACACCAAGTCAGGATGGATCTACATGATTTTTTCTTTATCAGTTGACAGAGGAATAAGACCTTCATTTCGTGCAGGCGAAAGATTAACAATCTCTAGAGTAGTCTTCAGGATGGGAACGACTCCGTCCTGCACAAGTTGAGCAGGAAAGTCGGCAAACTGCAGAGAAACAACGTTGGCAGTCATAATCTTCTCATCTTGTTGAAGAGTGATTGTACCGGCTTTAATCATCTCTTGAATCTTCCTTTTGAGCACATAACATGCTCGAGTCGGGTGTCCAATGAATCTGTGATACATACAATATTTAGGATGATCAATTTTACCTACTTCCTTTGGTTGCTTTATGTCGGGCAGCTGAAGTTTATTTCTCTTGATCAAGCAATCGAAGATGCTCATGACATCATCCTCGTCGAAGGAGTGTTCTTCCTTTGGACATGGTGCCCTCTGTGGTGGTGCCACCGTAGTAGGTGTTGATTGACCTATGTTGACGACTAGAGTTTCTTTGCCTTTAATATTGATAGCCAGAGCCTCTTTACCTTGGCGGTTATTCTGACGGCCACTGCTATTGGATGCAGAATGCTCATCTCTGTCGAGGTTAGGCATCTGGATGCCTAATTGCTTGAACTTGTCAGCACTCTCTTTGGCTGCTCTGGCATTCACTATGAAGGAAGGCCAGTCCTAGAACTGTGTGGATCCAGTCCACATGCTGACTATAAGCAACAATTTTGATTTGCATGTGTCTATAGTCAGAGCATCTGGAGTTCCCATAGGCATTTTGAGTGCCTCACGGCGGAAGCGTTCAATGAAACATTCAGCAGTATTATTAGGCCACTATTTGATCTTGATGAGGGCTGACATAGTCATGTCATTTGTTCCTTCATAAAATCATTCTAGGAACATTTTTTTTGAACCCAACAAAGAAAGTTACGCAACCGTCCGGTAAACTGCGATACCAGTCATAAGTCGCACCAACTAAACATCTAACAAATACCCTAATGAGTAGAGCATCGTTTGGCTGAAGTTGATCAGTCATTACCCCGAAGTGGTTGAGGTACTGGCTTGGGGATGTACTACCATCAAACATTATAATGGTAGAAGGTTTGTATTTGTGTGGAAACTGGGCTTCTTTCCACTCTATGGGACAAGGTTGTTTGATCCCAAGCTTCTGTAGGCCTCCTTCTGTTTCAAGGCTTCGAATTGAGTACGTAAAATCTTTACGGCCTCATTAGTGTCTTCCGATGCTTAGGGAGCAGTGGACTGATTCAGTGTATTAGGAGGAGGGACTGTATGATATACACCACCTCCAGCACCAGAAAGACTCGAAGTTGGTACCGTAGCATTTTAAGGAGATTGTACTCCCTGACCAGCATTGGTGGGAGTAGATGCTGCTACCTATTCTTGGGTTGGAATTAGATTCACAACCGGCGGACCAGTGTGTTGTGCCACGATTATAGCATGCATGCTTGCCATCATTTCAGCCATATTTTTTAAGCTACCCTCTAAAGAGGCGAATCTTTGCTCCTGACTGCCGGAGCTAGATGCATCTTGTTCTTCGTTAATGACATAGACAGTTACTTCTCTGGCCAATGAAGAAGAACTGGTAGAAAAGATGGTCCGTTTGGAGCTTTCACTGTCGGCATCAAAGTCATACAAGGAACTACCCCCAGGACAATGGATAGGAAGATCCCTTTAACCGAAAGAATCTTGGTCAAAAATAGGACAATTTTTTTGACCGATTATTTCTCGGTCAGAAAGAAGATTCCTTTGACCAATTGTTTCTCGGACGGAAGGAAGATTCCTTTGACCGATTATTTTTCGGCTTCTTGATCTGGTTTGTTGGTAGACTCTTTCGTCGGAGTCATGGATCCGATCCAAGTATTATTGACTGGGGTTGCGAGATACATTGCGTCTCAGACGCTTTCCATCTCCAGTACTTCGAGATGTCATGTTGACTGAAGCGTATAATAATTCATCTTCACTCACTATTACAGGTTCAGGAGTCTGAACATAGTTTAAAAGGTCGAAGACCGACCGCTTAGCTGACTGGAAGCAACATTTGATGACTACTTCATAGTGATGGTTACAATGATGTTCTTGTTATGAACTACAGATGGGCAAGACGGCATTGCGATCTTTCGTTTCTATACAAGAAGTTCACGTAGATCGATTACAACGACAGGATAAGAAGAAGTCGGAGGTATATATTCCTTGATGACATTGGGAACATAATTTTGGTTCTTGAGGTGCCCTGTACCCTGAGTGTACAAGGAGGTGCTTAGCTGATTGGCATAGGTAAGAGAATTCTTGACTTCGAAAGTCTTCTTCTGGCGCAAGTTGGCTACTGGGCAGACTGCAATTGACGCACATTATGACTTGCTAAAATTGATCCTGGATGGCGCTTATTGAAATAGGCGCGCAAGTTAGATAATGTGCCACCTGTGTATCTGTTTGAGATGCTATCAGCCTTCCTTGTTTGGATCTCGAGATGCGCAGGGTTGGTAGATCCTGACTTGAATTCTTAGGAGTAGGCAGAATGCCTTTTTGCTCTGCGCACCCCATTCCCGTGCGCTTGGAGTGGTGCAACTGGGTAGCAAAAAGTTTGTTTTGAACATAATTTACTTTCTTGCCAGAGATTTGATTGTCTTTGTCAAGATGAGTAGAGTTTCTTCCAAAAGGGCTTTAGGACTGATTGGCGCAAGGGGGCAATCAGGAGTATTTTCCACCGAGTCAAGGACCGGGGAAGAATGAGGAAAAGCCGTGCTTTCCTTTGTTCTGCGCCAGGGCAGTAGTAGGTGTATTCCCAACGAAATTCAGACTTGGAGAAGAAAAAGGAGTAGCTAAAAAGCATTTTTCCTTATTTTACGCCCGGGCAGGAATAGGCACAGCTTGCACAGAACGAAGAAAGGCAAAAGGGCACTTTTCTTTGTTCTGTCTAGTAGACTTACTAGATAGGTTCTTCTCCGAGTTCAGAACGGGAGAAGAAGATGGATTAGCTAAAAAAGCATTTCCCCTTGTTTCGCGACAGAGAGATAGTAGACGCAACTTGCATAGAAGCAGTGATTGGTGCTGTTGAGGACTTGGGAGTCCATACAGCACGTGCCTTGTTCTTGGCAGCTATAGTGGCACGCCTAGCACCCCCAACACTGATCAGGGCTTCGTAGGCTATTTGGTCAATTTGTACGACCAAGGACTTTTGCGTCTTGTCGATCAGCACGGTATCACATTGAGTTGTAACTTTCGCATCAGAGGAGAAAGTTGTCTCCAGTAGAGTCACCATTTTATTTGCAAAAACAAAAGTTTGATTTACAAACTAAGAAAATGAAAGTACAATAAGTACACTTAAATTCTGGGGAAGTACAACTATAGGAATCTGATCAGAAGATGATCACTTTATCCCATGGACGATGTGATATTGAAGACACAAGCCTCTGGAGAATGCAGCGGCACTTTGTCAACAGATTATGATCATTAGTGATGCTTTATAACTAATTTGAAACTCTATTTATAGAGTTCTGAAATAACTGTTTGTGAGTTGTGCGCAACCTATCTAGTTGCGCGAACGGTTACTTGAATTGCTGGGACGCGTGGCATCCTGTGAGTGAGATGCACGTGGTCGTGGGCAGCATAGTGGATACGTTCTTTGAAATTAGTGGCATGCGCGCTACATTATTCTACTTCTAGATGAAAATTGGTTAAGTGTCGCCAGTTGGATAGGTTGTGCCGGGCGCAACCTGATGACTAGCGCCCGTACTGTTCAGTCTTCAGTAGCTACCTCGTACCACTTGATGACTGGCTCATGACATCTGTCTGTATTTATTAAAAATTGATATACTCTTCTCGAGCGCTGCACTTCCCGGGACTCGAAGAGATATTCTCCGACTGTCAAGCTGTCAGTAATCATGACTTACGTTACAGCTTCTCGAGGAAGCTTGCCACGTAGGACATACGCACCCTGACTTTGGTGCAATGTGAGTATCGTGCAACCTAGTGACCAGGCTCTGTCCGATGCTGACGCCTTTTTAAAAGTGGCGCCCATTTATTTTTGAGCTCATACAGAGTTCGGTCTGTCATGACCCGCACCCAGTATAGGGGCACAAGAAGTGGGTACGTCCAGCCTACACTGCAGTATCGGCGGTAGAACGCTCTCCTAGGTCACTATCATAAACCAAATACAATATGATATACTCTCCGAACGGAGGACAAATCACATAAGGTACAACTCAGTCACAAATATAGAGATGGAAATAGCATGATATGGTAAACAATAAAATCCTCAAACTGAGGTACAAACAAAAGAGAAATAAATCCAAGTTAACAACCACAATTTTCAAAATCTCAAATATAATACAACTCTGAAACCGTAAACAACAACGACATGAAGAAAAGAAATAACAGTCTAACTATCTACTCGAGGCAATGGTAGGATCTTCAGCAGCTGCCTGAACCTCCTAGGGGTCCAGGTTGCAAGTGTCATCTAAGCCTGCTCCGTAGTAGGTAGGACAGAACTCCTTCTTATCCTCTGTAATATTTTCAACAGGTTCAGTCAGGACAGGAACGAGCACAATACATCTCACGCAGTTCATATTATGGCAGAAAATATAAAGCAAGCAATAGAGTAAGATACATGAAATGCTGTAAGAAGATGTAGATAAAAATAGGAGAGATATTTGATAACTGGAAATATATACATGATACGTAAGAACTGTAAGTGACTAGTGATTTAGAGTATGAGATGGCATGTAATTGGCTTTGGTTGAACATGATATAACATGGGTGAACATAGGGACACTAGCCAAGAAGGCTATATTGTACATGATAACACATGAAAAGTAACAGAGTAAACATGATGGGTAAATCACATGAGTATTTATACTCACCCCTACCCACAATCAATACACAAGGATCCAGTCAAGTTACGTTACGAACATAATGTTTTGGTTACACACAAAGCACATGAGGAAACATAAACGTACATGAGAGTACATGAAAGTACATGAGCGTACATGAAAGCACATGAGAGTACATGAATAACGCAAGAGCAAGGAATACATAATGTACATGAAACACATGACATGAAATATCCGATGCGCTCGCTAAGGGGGATAACATCCCATAAAAAGATCCATATAGTACCAATCCGTGATGATATCGTGGCAGCATCAAGTAAAGTAATCTAGAGCCAGAATATAAATCTTAACAAGTATGAAACGGTCAGATAATGTACTCGCCTGCGATCTGAATGTCTGTGAGAATATACCGTCCGAATCGAGGTATCTGACTCCTATTTAGAGCAAGACAAGTCAAGATGTATACAAGGGGTTATAAAAGAAGTGTACAATGTATCTACATGATTTCTAGGTCAATCTAGGCCAAAGTCAACTCTTGGTCAACTCTGGTCAACTATATAGTCAAACTAGCTAGGGTTTGGTCAACTAGTCTTGGTTAGTCAATTCTAGGTCATTCTGGGTTAAAATCAACTCTTGGTCAACTATGGTCAACAGTCCAATCTAGGTCAACTCTAGTCAACTAGGTCAATCACCAAGCCAAGTGTAACACCCATATCTCAGAACACGTATTTTGATTAAGCCTGCATGTATCTTGGACCTGTATTTTATTTTTTTTGATTCTGGCCTGTAATTGTATTTTTGGCTCGACTTGCAGATTTTGGTTTTCTCGTAAAAAATGGGTTTTGACATGACTTGGTTTTATTTTGTGGAGAAGGATTGGTTTGGTTCGGTTTGGTTTAATATGCATTGGAACACCTTAGCCTATGATCAACCCTCATTCTACCACAACCCACCCTCATTAAAACTCTACCTACTTTCTCTCTCCTCCATAATTTCTATTTACTTCTCCATCTTCTTCTTCCTCCTTCCTCCACCAACCCCCATAGGCAAGTGCACCTTGCCATGAAATAAGTACCATATTTTATTTGTCCATTAACTAGATTAGGACATGGAGATCAACATTAGAACTTGACATTTTTGGATTTGGAGCTTCCATTTTTCTAGATCTAGGTTTTAACCATTTTCGGAAATTCTTGGTTTTGATCTATTAAACTTTGATTTTTGCTTGTTTTGATGCTTCCATGTGGAAGAGAATTCAATTTTACTCAAGTTAGACTTTGAAAACCTAGATTTGGTTTTGATTTGACAAAGATGTGAAGATTTGAACTTTGGAGTTCTTGGAGTCTTCTTCTCGGCCTGGAGAAGAAGATAGCAGCCTGCGCTCTTTAGTGCAGCGCTGAACTGCGCATCCCCTCGGCCAGCGCTATTTAGCGCAGCGCTGACCGCGCAGCTTGCCCCATGGCGAACTGCGCTCAACCCCAGCGCGCAAGGAACTTGCGCAGTCTGCTCATGCGCCATCCATCCCCGTGCACTTGACTTCTGCGTAGCTCACTCCTGCGCCGTTGGCTCCTGGCGCACTTGGCTCCTGCGCAACCTAACCCCTGCGCTAACCAACTCAGCGTAAGCCGACTTCTGCACAGCTCACTCTTGTGCAGTTGGCTCCTAGCGCACTTGACTCCTACGCAACCCGACCCCAGGGACTCTTGCGCAATCTGTCCAATCATGGTGTTTTGGTTTTATTTCTGGGTCTAGGTTTCTTTACTGATTATTGGAGTTTGAGATCTTGTTCCACACAGCACGACTGTCCCGGCCCAACACGACTTGGTACGGTTTTCAATAGTTTGCTTACGATTAGTACAATTTTCGTGACTCCTGTGATATATGATTCTGGTACTTTCTGATCTTCTGGACAGTGACCCGATGGGGTGCACACTTGACTCGTAACCTATGATTTATGATTAGCCCTAGTAACTGGATAACTTGATAGTAGCCCGTGGTAGCGCACTCTTGGCATGTACTTGACTTGACTTGACTCGACTTGACTTGTAACTTGTAACATGTAACCTGACTTGAATTAATGCTATTGCGACGGCCAACTTGACTCGTATAATCAACTTGACACCGTGGGTGTTCCTGTTTGCTTGCTTGTGCAATCCACTTGTCTTGTCTTGCATCATGTCTAGGACGTGACTCCCTGGTACCCACGGTCAGGGATTCGCACTGAATATGGATTAGGCTAATGACTAGATCTAACTATAGTTCATGGAGAATTCCAGTCACAGGCAATCTCGTTATCTGGGCGCTCTTAATTGTACTTGTAGCTTGCCGACGAGTAGAGCACATTTTCAGCGCACTGTCATGTGTTGCACCTCTAAGTCACCTAAGGGTATATCGTCTCCGGGACGATGTACCCAAACATACTCTCAACCCGCGGAAGGATAACTGGATGGTCTGTAGGGCTTGGGACTGGAGAATTCTCATTACATCTTATTAGTAATTAGGCTTGTGACAACCCTAGTTATTTAAAGTAGTAAGCCGTAGTAATTGCTTGGCCGCTTGCGAATGGATGATGACTAGCCCTATCTAAGTCTTGTCTAGTCCCTGTACCCTGGTACTCCTGAACGTGGCTGTTTTACCTGCTTTAACAATAATTGGGTGGAGACAAGGAGCTATTCAGGCGAAAGGTTACAACCCCGGTCCTTGTTTGGTTTACGGGTTGTAACCTGGCTTCCCGAACGGTTCTATGTCCCTAGTCGTTTATTGCCCTGATGTGCTTTAATTACCTGTACATTTCTTTTATTTTCTTATGTTCTGATATGCTGGCTTTTGTTCTCATTTCGTGGCCTCCTTTGTGGCACTTGCCCTTTCTGGGGTTTGACCCAGCTGGTTTTGTGTGGCCAGATTTCGGAGCAGCACCCGAGGATCTACCGAACCTCCAGCCCGATGGTGGCGACTAGAAGGAACCCGGGCTACGAGTGGGTTTTCTATTTTGTTTCCCTCACTCTATTGTAAATTATTCTTTTGAGGCGTTTAGCCGACGAGCACCTGTTAGCTCGATGCACCTTTTCTTACTGTCTGCCTATGGGCTGTAAACATGATTAACAAATCCTAGGGTTGATCATGTATGACTTAACTCTTGCTAGTCCTTGCATTTTGTACGACTAGCTTAATGATCAGCTGATATGTAATATTTGGGACGCCTTTTATTGTATATTTGGTGATCAAACATCTTGTAACTATATTACTTGCTTGAGATTGAGACAATAGGCTTGACCTTAAGAGACCGTTGGCTTGTAGTAAACCCTCATATTCTAGACAGCCGTGACCGTATGGCGAGATGAATTCTATTTCAATATACGTAGCTGGCTATGTACGCCCCTGCTCTCTAGTATTCTGGTTCTGGGGCGTAACATGGTTTAAGTGGTAGCCCATGCAGGTCTTGTCAATCAAGAAATGTGAGGGTTTACCGAATAGATGTCTCAATCAATACTCGTCCTTGATCTCCGTTCATATCCTCTGAATCCCTGAGAATCTTGACCTGATCACATGCTTGTATCGTTGATCTGTCCTGGTCCTACCTTATTGTTTTCCTTGTGTCGTCTTCTTCAGCGGCACTGTACCTGACCCTGCCGATCAGCAAGGTGGAGCACCTTCCGTGGACCAGCAACCTGGAGATCAAGCCCAGCATTTCGGAGTTGCCTCCCGAGTTATACCTACTGGAGGAGAGCCCCAAGTTCAGCCTGTTCAACCTGCCGAGCCGGACGATGGCACCTTGGTAGGTCTCATCAGGGCCTTGATGACTTCTCAAGATCACAGAGGAGACGCCTTGCACTAGGCAGTGGCAGATGCTTTGACCAGAGGCGGTCATCCAGGGAACAGCGCGGCCAACAGCTTCAAGCGCCTGAACCCTCAATTCTTCGACGGCAGTGAAGATGCGATTGCCGCGGACGCTTGGCTTCAGGATACCGAGGTGGTTCTGGAAGCAGCTAGGACACCTGAAAATGAGAAGGTGGTGGTGGTACGCCTGCAGTTGCTGGACTTAGCTCGCAGTTGGTGGGCGACGCAAGCCACGGGATTAGTGGCACCCATTGCTTGGGCGGTATTTAGAGAAAGATTCCAGACGAAGTATTTTGATGCGGTGGCTCGGTACGACCTGCAGATGAGATTTACCAACTTAAAGCAAGGAGACAGAACAGTCGACGGTTATGCATCTGAGTTTTCTAGACTCAGTAGGTTTGCCCCCACCCTGGTGGCGACCGAGTTTGATAGGGCCCAGCGGTTCCAGCAGGGACTGCATTTGGAGATCTTATTGACAGTCGAGTAGTTCGAGCACCAGACGTTCGATGCAGTATTGAGGGCAGCTAGGAGGCATGAGTATACCTCCCAAAGGATTGTGGATAGGACCGGAGGCAGGAAGCGGTCCCACAGTCAGATGCACCAATCATCAGCTCCAGCCCCGGCAGCTAAAAGTTTGACCATTGGAACTCCGAGGCGGGCGGCCTCAGTGACGTCGGTTCAGCATTCGACCCCAATATACCCGCAGCAGCAGAAGCAGACTTCCGCGATGGGATGTTCTCATTGTAGAAAGTCGGACCATATGATGGCAGATTGTCGTAGGGTGCAAGGATTGTGCCTAGCTTGTGGAGCAGCGGATCACAAGATAGGAGCCTGCCCGAATAGGGGTAGTTCGTCCTCTTCCAACCTAACCAGTCCATCGGTTAGGGGACCAGCACCTGTGCAGCAGCAGCAGTATCCGAGGCCATTGTTGCCTCAGGCCCAGGCATTTTATCAGCAGAACCCGCAGCAGTATACCCAAGCACAAGTGCAGAGCAGGCAGAGAGGTTTCCAGCAGAGGGAACCCGCAGCTAGAGGTCGGGCCATGATGATGGCTATGGAAGAAGAAGTTGCACCAGGTGAGGTAGTGGCATGTACTATTCTCGTCAACTCCTTTCCAGCATCGGTATTATTTGATTCTGGTGCATCGCATTCATTCATGTCTGCACGATTTGCGACACGGATAGGATTGGAGCCTGAGTCATTAGCAGTGAGACTTAATATACTTACTGGTAATGGTCTTGTGGGAGTAGATCGAGTATTTTCCTCGTGTCGGATCGTAGTTAGCGGTAGAGAGTTCCCCGCTAGATTTATAGAATTCTCTATGGCAGACTATGATGTAGTCCTAGGCATGGATTGGTTGAGGAACCAATATGCTAGGATAGACTGCCATGTTGGCAGGGTTGTTTTCAGCATTCCAGGCGAGCCAGAGTTTTCTTTTCCCAGAGGCGCGGTGGAGCTATCTTCCCCAGTATTGCGGATGGCAGTAGCAGCAGTGCAGTTGCCCCGGATAGTTGAAGAGTTTCCAGATGTCTTCCCAGAGGAAATTCCAGGGATGCCGCCAGAGCGGGAGATTGAGTTCACTATAGACTTGATCCCCAGGACAGCACCAGTGTCAGAGCGAGTCTACAGGATGGTGCCTTCAGAATTGGAGATTTTGTACAAGATGATTGAAGAACTTAGGACCAAGGGATTCATTCGTGCAAGTGGATCGCCTTGGGGAGCCCCGATGCTTTTTGTGAAAAAGAAGGATGGTAGGTCCAGGCTATGTGTAGATTATCGTACCTTGAACTCAGTGACAATCAAGAACAAATACCCTTTCCCGAGGATAGATGACTTGTTTGATCAACTCAAAGGGGCTTTAGTGTTTTGGAAGATATACTTGCGGTCAGGATACCACCAGATCAGAGTCAGAGAGCAGGACAACCAGAAGACAGCGTTTAGATCAAGGTATGGACATTGGAAGTTCCTTGTTATGCCCTTTGGAGTGACCAATGCGCCGGCAGTATTCATGGACCTCATGAATCGCATTTTTATGCCCTACTTGGATCAGTTCATGATCGTGTTCCTAGATGATATCCTGGTCTACAGTAAGAGCGCAGCAGAGCATGAGCACCATCTCAGAGTCATCCTTCAGACGCTTAGGGAGCATCAGTTGTACGCCAAGTTCAGTAAATGCGAGTTCTGGCTCGATCGCATTTCGTACTTGGGTCACATCATTACTCGAGGAGGAGTGGAAGTGGATCCCCAGAAGATTGTGGCTATCGAGTCATGGCCAGTACCTAGCTCAGTTGCAGAGGTTCGCAGCTTCCTTGGATTGGCCGGCTACTACCGGCGATTCGTTTCAGATTTTGCAAGGATTTTGGTACCGATGACCCAGTTGACCCGTAAGGATGTGCAGTTTGCTTGGACAGCAGAGTGTCCGGAATCATTTGAGAAGTTGAAGCGAGGTTTGATAATAGCTCCTATTCTCACACTTTCGGATGGGACCGGAGGATTCACAGTTTATTGCGACGCTTCAGGCAGAGGATTGGGGTGTGCCTTGATGCAGCATGGGAAGGTAATATCTTATGCATCACGTCAACTTCGTGATCATGAGAAGAATTACCCGACCTATGACTTGGAGCTGGCAGCAGTAGTGTTTGCACTCAAGTTGTGGAGACACTGCTTGTATGGAGATAGAGTGGAGATATTCACTGATCACAAGAGCCTGAAGTATGTTTTCACCCAGAAGGACCTCAACATACGGCAGAAAAGATGGCTTGAGCTACTGGTGGACTATGATATGGATTTGCAGTATCACCCGGAAAAGGCCAATGTTGTAGCAGATGCGTTGAGCAGGAGAGCCGACATTTATTTTTTGACGGCGCAACCAGAGATATTGGCAAATTTTTAGAAGATGGGAATTGAAGTGATTCTTCCTACCAGCGTGGCGTTGATGGCCAGTCTACAGGTTCAGTCCAGTATAGTTGAGAGGATCCGGGTGGCGCAATCTACAGATTCCAAGATTCAGCGGCTCAGAGCAGAGTGTGAGGTAGGAAGAAGACCAGAGTTGTGCATTCATGAAGATGGTACACTTCGGCACGGCACTCGTCTTTGTGTACCCAGTAGAGATATCAGACAGGAAGTTATGGCAGAAGCTCATAGTTCGCATTATTCTATTTACCTCGGTGGCACGAAGATGTACCGAGATATTCGTCAGCATTTCTGGTGGAATGGCATGAAGAGGGAGATAGCCCGGTTTGTCTCTCGGTGTTTGGTTTGCCAGCAGGTTAAAGCTGAATATCAGAGGCCCGCTGGACTTCTTCAGCCCTTGTCGATTCCAGAATGGAAGTGGGAGCATATGACCATGGATTTTGTGACTGGATTGCCTAGATCCCCAGCTGGTAGAGATGCTATTTGGGTTATAGTTGACAGGCTCACAAAGGTGGCTCATTTTCTTCCATTCAGAGTTGGGCAGTCAACGGCTCAGTTGACAAAGATGTACCTCAGACAGATTGTCAGGCTTCATGGGGTGCCGATCAGTATTACCTCGGACAGGGATTCAAGATTCACGTCATACTTTTGGCGTAGCCTACAAGAGAGTTTGGAAACTCGTCTCCAGTTCAGTTCGGCATATCATCCGCAGACAGATGGTCAGTCGGAGCGTACAATCCAGACCCTTGAAGACATGTTGAGATCTTGTACACTTGATTTCGGTGGTTCGTGGGAAGATCACCTGCATCTGGTGGAGTTCTTGTACAACAATAGTTTCCAGGCCAGCATCCAGATGGCACCATTCGAGGCTCTGTACGGAAGGAAGTGCAGGTCCCCGCTAGCGTGGGACAATATCGGAGAGAGGCAGATGCTCGATCCAGAAATGATTGCCCAGACACTTGAAGTGGTCAGAAGGATCAGAGATCGTCTTCGAGTTGCCCAAGACCGCCAGCGGCTTTGGGCCGATGCCCATCGTCGTCCCCTAGAGTTTGCTATCGACGACCATGTATTCCTTAGGATCTCGCCTAACCGCGGCGTCATTCGCTTTGGCATATGGGGAAAGCTTAGTCCTAGGTACATAGGGCCGTTCGATATCCTGGAGCGAGTATGAGATGTATCCTATCGTCTTGCTCTTCCGCCGTTGCTAAGTGAGGTGCATGATGTATTCCATGTGTCCCAATTACGACGGTATATCCCGGACCCGAGCCATATCCTAGATCATTCGGAATTGGTTGTTGGTACCAACCTTTCGTATGAGGAGAAGCCCGTGTCTATATTGGATCGGAGAGAGAAGATACTCAAGAACAAGACTATTAGCTTAGTCCGTGTTGCTTGGGGTCATCACTCTCTAGGTGAGTCAACGTGGGAGCGTGAGGACGACATCCGATCGCGATATCCCGACTTGTTTGACTCATAAGGTATAATGTCTTCCTTATGCCTTCCGTCCTTGCTTGCATGCGTGATTGTTTGATTGACTGCTTAATATAGCTTGTATGTGAATAGTATGACTTGTCCTTGTCTCTCTAACTCCTTGATTAAATTCCGAGGACAGAATTCTTTTAAGGTAGGTAGAGTTGTAATACCCATATCTCAGAACACGTATTTTGATTAAGCCTGCATGTATCTTGGACCTGTATTTTTTTTTTTGATTCTGGCCTGTAATTGTATTTTTGGCTCGACTTGTAGATTTTGGTTTTCTCGTAAAAAATGGGTTTTGACATGACTTGGTTTTATTTTGTGGAGCAGGATTGGTTTGGTTCGGTTTGGTTTAATATGCATTGGAACACCTCAGCCTATGATCAACCCTCATTCCACCACAACCCACCCTCATTAAAACTCTACCTACTTTCTCTTCCCTCCATAATTTCCATTTACTTCTCCATCTTCTTCTTCCTCCTTCCTCCACCAACCCCCATAGGCAAGTGCACCTTGCCATGAAATAAGTACCATATTTTATTTGTCCATTAACTAGATTAGGACATGGAGATCAACATTAGAACTTGACATTTTTGGATTTGGAGCTTCCATTTTTCTAGATCTAGGTTTTAACCATTTTCAGAAATTCTTGGTTTTGATCTGTTAAACTTTGATTTTTGCTTGTTTTGATGCTTCCATGTGGAAGAGAATTCAATTTTACTCAAGTTAGACCTTTGAAAACCTAGATTTGGTTTTGATTTGACAAAGATGTGAAGATTTGAACTTTGGAGTTCTTGGAGTCTTTTTCTCGGCCTGGAGAAGAAGACAGCAGCCTGCGCTCTTTAGCGCAGCGCTGAACTGTGCATCCCCTCGGCCAGCGCTCTTTAGTGCAGTGCTGACCGCGCAGCTTGTCCCATGGCGAACTGCGCTCAACCCCAGCGCGCAAGGATCTTGCGCAGTCTGCTCATGCGCCATCCATCATCGCGCACTTGACTTCTGCACAGCTCACTCCTGCGCCGTTGGCTCCTGGCGCACTTGGCTCCTGCACAACCTAAACCCTGCGCTAACCAACTCAGCGCAAGCCGACTTCTGCGCAGCTCACTCTTGCGTAGTTGGCTCCTGGCGCATTTGACTCCTACGCAACCGGACCCCAGGGACTCTTGCGCAATCTGTCCAATCATGGTGTTTTGGTTTTATTTCTGGGTCTAGGTTTCTTTACTGATTATTGGAGTTTGAGATCTTGTTCCACACAGCACGACTGTCCCGGCCCAACACGACTTGGCACGGTTTTCAATGGTTTGCTTACGATTAGTACGATTTTCGTGACTTCTGTGATATATGGTTCTGGTACTTTCTGATCTCCTGGACAGTGACCCGATAGGGTGCACACTTGACTCGTAACCTGTGATTTATGATTAGCCCTAGTAACTGGATAACTTGATAGTGGCCCGTGGTGGCGCACTCTTGGCATGTACTTGACTTGTCTTGACTCGACTTGAATTGTAACTTGTAACATGTAACCTGACTTGACTTAATGCTGTTGCGATGGCCAACTTGACTCGTATAATCAACTTGACACCGTGGGTGTTCCTGCTTGCTTGCTTGTGCAATCCACTTGTCTTGTCTTGCATCATGTCTAGGACGTGACTCCCTGGTACCCACGGTCAGGGATTCGTACTGAATATGGATTAGGCTAATGACTAGATCTAACTATAGTTCATGGAGAATTCCAGTCACAGGCAATCTCGTTATCTGGGCGCTCTTAATTGGACATACAGCTTGCCGACGAGTAGAGCACATTTCCAGCGCACTGTCATGTGTTGCACCTCTAAGTCACCTAAGGGTATATCGTCTCCGGGGCGATGTACCCAAACATACTCTCAACCCACGGAAGGATAACTGGATGGTCTGCAGGGCTTGGGACTGGAGAATTCTCATTGCATCTTGTTAGTAATTAGGCTTGTGACAACCCTAGTTAGTTAAAGTAGTTAGCCGTAGTAATTGCTTGGCCGCTTGCGAATGGATGATGACTAGCCCTGTCTAAGTCTTGTCTAGTCCCTGTACCCTGGTACTCCTGAACGTGGTTGTTTTACCTGCTTTAACAATAATTGGGTAGAGACAAGGAGCTATTCAGGCGAAAGGTTACAACCCCGGTCCTTGTTTGGTTTACGGGTTGCAACCTGGCTTCCAGAACGGTTCTACGTCCCTAGTCGTTTATTGCCCTGATGTGCTTTAATTACCTGTACATTTCTTTTATTTTCTTATGTTCTGATATGCTGGCTTTTGTTCTCATTTTGTGGCCTCCTTTGTGGTACTGGCTCTTTCTGGGGTTTGACCCAGCAGGTTTTGTGTGGCCAGATTTCGGAGCAGCACCCGAGGATCTACCGAACCTCCAGCCCGATGGTGGCTACTAGAAGGAACCCGGGCTACGAGTGGGTTTTCTATTTTGTTTCGCTCACTATATTGTAAATTATTCTTTTGAGGCGTTTAGCCGACAAGCACCTGTTAGCTCGATGCACCTTTACTTACTGTCTGCCTACGGGCTGTAAACATGATTAACAAATCCTAGGGTTGATCATGTATGACTTAACTCTTGCTAGTCCTTGCATTTTGTACGACTAGCTTCATGATCAGCTGATATGTAATATTTGGGACGCCTTTTATTGTATATTTGGTGATCAAACATCTTGTAACTATATTACTTGCTTGAGATTGAGACAATAGGCTTGACCTTAAGAGACCGTTGGCTTGTAGTAAACCCTCATATTCTAGACAGCCGTGACCGTATGGCGAGATGAATTCCATTTCAATATACGTAGCTGGCTATGTACGCCCCCGCTCTCTAGTATTCTGGTTCTGGGGCGTGACACCAAGCCTATACCAAAACCTTATATCAATATCATATATACAATCAAAGACTTTACATTCAAAAATCTTTGTAGCTACCATATCAATATATATATACATACTTGTATTCATCACATTCAATCCTACTTGCTTGCATTAGATTAGGATGCATTCTTGCATTTATGTATTGCATTACCTTCATGTATATTACACTTCACACATATATTCATACATGCATACATATATTCATACATGTATGCATACATTAATATATGCATACATGCCTTTATATATGCATGCATTGCATACATACATTCAGTTTTGCACACATTGTATTAATCTCAGAAAATTCAGTTCAGTCATATCATGCATATTTACCTACATACATATATACATATATATCTATATATAGAGGGAAGGGGAATAAACAAGGAGTGTGGGTGCATGATCTCAGTTTCCATCAAAGCATTTACAGTTTCATATTTTGGTAATTTAACACTCTCCCATAAAAACTCAGTTTTGTATGTGTCATTCAATCTCAGTTAGCAAGTTCAAAACCCAATTCAGTTTTCAAATGAAAACCCAACTCTCATTGTCATGCTCAACTAAACTCAGATTTTAATAAACATTAATAGTCAAAAACAAATCCAGTTTTCATATTAACCCAGTTTCAGATTAAATCCATGTTTTATACAAACCCAATTCATAAGCCCACATCTCAGTTTTTATGTTTCATATCTCAGGTTTGTATATCTAATTTCAGTTTAAAAGTTAAAATCAATTCTCAGTTTTGCATCAATGTAAACCCAACAATCAATACTACATTCATATCAGGAATCAATTTGTAATATAAAACCCAAATTCTAAATCCCAGGATCAATGAAAACCCAAGTTCATATTACATTCTCAGTTTTTATTCATTATCCTAGTTTTCAGTTAACAGTCCACATGTGTACACCCAAATTTCAGATTCGAAATTCCCATGAAATGTCAAAACAAATACTCCTATAAATTCCCAGTATATAATAGTTACTAATTAACATCTAATTTCATATTTAATCATTTTAGCAGCTAATTTAAACCTTCAAAAAATATTTCAGTTAACAGTATCAAAACACCCCTATTTCGATATTGAAAACCCCAAATTCGAACTTGAAAACCAATAAAAACCCAAAATCAGTATGTGCAGAGTGTGTGCCACATGTCAGCGTGTCAGAGGGTGCCTTCGTGTCCACCCAAGAGGACACGAAGTGTCCAATTCACAAAAAAATAGGAAGTATCGGTGTTTACTCTGAACACAGCCTCGTGCGGCGTGTCATGGCCCTCGTGGACACGCCACGGGACACGACACACCTCGTGGTCATACCCATGTGTAGCCTAGCACTAGGGCTACATACTGGACACGACAAGAGGTGTCCAAATAGTGTTTGCACGTGTCAATCGAAGCGTGTCAGAGAGCAAAAACCCGTGCGGCCACGCGAAGGCAAGGACCAGTGCACATGCGATTTCTTCGCGCACACTTATCGAGGTCGCATGAAAATTCATAGACATGATGTCAGTGGGTGCCCCCACGTTTCCATGAAGTTTCATGGCACATGGTGCCGTATCGTGTCCTGTGTCGACCCCAATCAGCAGGGGAGCTGCACGAGCCCCGTGCGGTATCTCGTGCTGCGTGTCCGTACCCTAAAACAGTGTCCAAACATCCCTAAAATTGACTTAGTCAATTTGATATATGTTCTACACCTAATTGCTATAAATACATGTAATTAGTTTTGAAAATTATTAACTTTTATTTCTATGTGGCCTTTCACCAAATACATGTTCAAAAACACCGATACGTGTCCGATACGGACACGAAATGGACATGAATTCCTACCAAACTTAGGCTACACATAGGGAAACCCTAAATGGATGCATCTATGGAAAGAAATCAGGAATTCATTACGGTTTGTAGGGTTTTACCTATTGAGAATTCAAACTCAATGTAAAGAGCCTAGAGTTGATGTCTTCCTCGATTTGCTATGGTTTAAATGTCCTCTAACCTTGCTAGCAAGGATCCATAAGTCTCTTCTACTGTTGGGGATGATGATGCAATTGATTTGACTCAATTTGGACTCAATTTGGATAAAGGGGGAGGAATTTGGGGAAGAACAAGTTAGGGTTTCTTAGTAGGTGCTAAAAGAAAGAAAATGTTTCTTAAGGATACTTTATAGGAGGGGGATACTATTGTGGCTGCCACTAGATGAATTAGAGTTAGGTTTTAGATGTAGACGAGTGGCTAGAACTTGTCCACCCAATTTCAAGTCTTCCTATTGGTTCAATTAGTCCTAAAGCTTTCTTTTTCACAAATATCCTAAAGGGATAAATATCCTTCTTAGAAATATCTAGATATTGTTAATCTTGTCATTTACTAGGTGATCCTAATCAAGATTCTAGGTTCAAGGCTAATCTAGATTAGGCTAAGATTCTAGGTTAAGTTTCAATAATTAACTAGCACATATTTAATTAATTCAATTTACAATTTCACAAAATTGTCAAAATGACCAAAATACCCTTAGGCTAAAAAGTAGTAATATGACATTCTAATCACATGACTAGGCTCCCATGGTCATCGTTAGTCTCTAGGCTTAGCAATTCTAGGGTTACACTAGTTAACCATCAAAATTACATTTCAATATTTTAAATAGTTTTAAATTAATTAAAAATCACTAAAAATCATAACATGAGTTAAATCTTATTATTGATTAATCAAAATTATAAAAGTTCAAAATTACCCTCATTTTAGAAAAGTGAGTGTTATAAGTCTACCCCCTTAGAAGAATTTTGTCCTCGAAATTTAGATGGTAGTACTCCTTCTAAGTTAACACCCTAACAATCAAAGTCTCAAAACCACACAGTTCGATAATCATATGTGTCTGTCCAAAATCATGATACTCAGAATCTTCATCATGCTAGTGAGCAAGACTACGATAGTCACAGAGTCCTCGACTAAGGTACATATCTCTAGAATCATGGTATTTAAAATTTTCGCATTGTCGCGTGCTTGGCCGCGAAAACCTTAAATTCCTATACCCAAAAAATACGTCCAAACCCAGACTATATGTCCTCACTATGCCAGCTAACAAGAATATAGAAAACTCTAGATCCCATAACTGAGGTGACCTAGCCCATACGACTTATCTCAGAAGAAAATTAAATCATAATGAAACACCAGATTAAAACTTATCAACAACAAAGAACAAATGGAATCGAATTTCAAGACAGTTATAAGAAGGCAAATGTGGAAATGGAAGCGAGAAGAACAGAACTTGAAATAAGCTCTCCTACTGCTCGAGCATGCTCAAGTGTCATGGTGTAAGCTCGCCCTTGCTGGCCTCCTCTAGCCTGCTGCTGGCCTACTGGAGCCCTGGCTCCTGCTCCATGAGCTGTCCGTCCTGCAGACTTGGGACACTCTTTCAACTGATGATCTGATGCTCCGTAGAGTAGGCTCTTGCTTAGCCTCATCCGGCATTGGCCCCAATCATGCCCTGGTTTCTTACAGAAAGGTCAAAGGATAACATGCTGCTGTCTAGGGGCCTACTGCCTCTGCTGCTGCTGTACCTGCTGAAAAGAAGCACGACCCTGAAATTGCTGCTGCTGAAAGTGGACCCTCGGCTGTTGATACTACTGCTGAATCTATATGTGAGGCCTCTTGGCCTGGCCTCCGCTGCTGCTGACACCGTGAGCGTCTCGTCCCCTCTTAAGCCTCAGCTCAAGGCCATCCTCCGTTGCTAGGGCACCCACCAGGATCTACTCAAAAGTGGTACTACGGGCACTCTTGGTATAGGACTTCACCTCCTTGACTAGCCCCTTCCTGAACCTCCGAGCCTTTGTCACCTCAGAAAGCTCTTCAAAAAATCTGCCCAGACGGCAGAACTCTCCGGCGTACTCCTCTCCAGTCTGACTGCCATACACCAAAGCCTCGAACTGTGTCTCGAGGGCACCAAGTGCTGCGTCCGGAAAGAACTTCTCCTTGAACAGCTTCTTGAAAGCTACCTAAGTCTGCCTAGCTGTACCAACCATCAGATCTGTCTGGTACCATGTGCGAGCCAAGTCCTGCATCATACTAGCTGCCGCCTCAATCTGCAGTCTCTCAGGAATCTCCGCTAGCCTGAAGATCTCCTCTATGTGCTCGATCCACTTGTCTGCGTACAGTATGCCCTTTGTGCCCCTGAAGTCTCATGGGTGCATCTTCTGGAAATCATGTATGCCCTTCTCCTTCGGCTGATGCTGCTGCTGACCTGTCGGAGGCTGAGTTATAGCCCTCTCAACTGTCGTTAGGGCCAAATCGATGTCCCGACTGAACTCCATCGTCTGACGCTGCTGCTGAGCCTGCTGAGCCGCCATAAACTGCTGGAAGAAGGTAAACAGCTGCACTGCAATAACTGATCCCGTAGGTGGCGGCTGCTGAAATGTATCCGAAATGACGGCGAAAGACCTCTGAACAGGTAGAGGCACACCCCCAAAAGCTGTAAAAACTCCGACATGCGAAGTGATGGAAGGAGCTGCAGTTCCAACGTCTACAATCGGGCGAGAGGTGGCAGAGCTCTCACCTGCGTCTACTGGGCTAGAGCGACGCGATCGTGTCTCGATCACCATCCTGGAGACAGATCGAACAAGGAATCAATACGGAGATAGACGTGATAAATCAAGGGAGGACAATTTATTTCAAAAAGAAGCATTAAAGAAGCAAGAATTTTGATAACAAGAATCAGGTTAAGGGCTTTTCCTAATGTGATTGAGTTCCTCAAATATCCTACTCCTACTGCAGGCTGTAGTAATACTCTAGTTCGAATACCACTATATAAACTCGACCTGCATGAGCCACCACTAAAAATGTGTCACGATCCGCATCCAGTGTAGGGACACGAGAAGTGGGTACGTCCAGCCTACGCCGCAGTGTTGGCGGTAGAACGCTGTCCTAGGTCACTATCACATACTAAATGTAATATGATATACTCTCCGAACGGAGGATAAATCACATAAGGTACAACTCAATCACAAATCTAGAGATAGAAATAGCACGATATGATAAATAATAAAATCCTCAAACTGAGGAACAAACAGAAGAGAAATAAATCCAAGTTAACAACCATAAGTCTCAATATCACAAATATAATACAACTCTGAAACCATAAACAACAACGACATAAAAAAAATAACAGTCTAACTATCAACTCTAGGCAATGGTAGGATCCGCAGCAGCTGCCTGAACCTCCTTGGGGTCCAGGTTGCAAGTGTCATCTAAGCCTGCTCCGTAGTAGGTAGGGCAGAACACCTCCTCATCCTCTGTAATATTTTCAACAGGTCCAGTCAGGACAGGAACGAGCACAATACAACTCACGCAGTTCATATCATGGCAATAAATATAAAGCAAGCAATAGAGTAAGATACATGAAACGCTGTAAGAAGACGTATATAAAAACATGAGAGATATTTAATAACTGGAAATATATATATGATATGTAAGAACTGTAAGTGACTAGTGATTTAGAGTACGAGATGGCATATAATTGGCTTGGGTTGAACATGATATAACATGGGTGAACATGAGGGACATTAGCCAAGAAGGCTGTGTTGTATATGATAACACATGAAAAATAACAGAGTGAACATGATGGATAAACCACATGACCATTTATACTCACCCCTACGCACAATCAATACACAAGGATCCAGTCAAGTTATGTTATGAACATGATGTTTTGGTTACACATAAAGCACATGAGGAAATATGAACGTACATAAGAGCACATGAAAGTACATGAGCGTACTTGAAAGCACATGAGAGAACATGAGAGTACATGAATAACGCAAGAGTAAGGAATACATGATGTACAAGACATGTTATGATGTCCTTCTATGCTCCATCTGAACTCCATTCATCCAAGGAGTATCCTGAAATTATGACAAGTTCCGGAGGAGTTAGATGCATAAAATTAAGTGTACCACATAACAACAATAGGTGCATGTGCAAATGTAAAATTTTTATGCGCCCAAAAAATTGTAGCAGTACTCTTCAAACAGCACAAGTATCTGATAGTCTTACTTATCTGTGCAGTGCAGTTTCTATTATCGTAGTACATCTCTCTATAAGTGAAATTATGTGCTACGAAGACATGTTGTATTCAGAACATGATCAAAGAGGAAGTTATTGTTGTGAAGTTTTGTGTGAAAATAGAAGTTACAAAAAGGGGAAAGATAAAGTATAATTCAGAAAAGTTTACCTTTTGAAGATCGATCTTTTTTCTGACTTCTGGCACAACCAAAGGGCAGTGTTCTTAGCAAGGTGATGCTCAATCCTCCCACAAATCTGCACAAATTTGTTGAAGTATTAATCAGCAAATTCATGGGTAAAAGTGAAGATGACAAATTTCGTCAAAGTCACGTCCTATTTATAGGGACAGAGACTTGATATACGGCTAAGTTCTATGTGACGTGATTCTGGATGAAGAGGTCAGCTCAACATTAACTATTGCATGATTTTTTGTTCTTGAAATCATGGGATCAGTTGAATTAGCCTCGATCCAAGCATTCGTCAGAAAAGGCTGCCTCAAATTTTGAAGTTAGTTTAGATTTTGAAGGATTCAGTAAAAACAAGTGACAGCATGGCAAGTGACTCAATGCGTCCAAAGCTCCATATGATAGAATCCTCTCTCTCTCTTTCATGCTTCTTTTTCATAGTATTTCAAAACTTATCCAAGTTTTAAAAACTTTGAAGGGAGTCCTGTAGAAGCATGAAAAATATTAAAAATGAGGTGCATAGATTTTATGCGTCTGAAGCATAAGAAGCTCCTGAGGTGAAAACCGCTAAAGGAAGACTCATATTCAAGAAACAGGCCAGATAAATGTATAGCCTATTTAGACACATAGTATGCTTTTGTCTCTTATGTGGAGAGATGATTCTCGAGCAGTATGCAGTGTTTAGATTACAAGGAAAATGGTAGTGATTTAGTCATCCTCATCATTATACTTTGCTAGCTATAAAAGAAGCAGTCGTATGCATCTACTTCCAGATCAGGGTTTGGCAGAAACAATTGAAGAAGCTATGCATTCGAGTGTTGACCGACACATAGTTATTTGGGAGAAAGATATCATTTGCAGTAAGCAATGTGAGAAGCTTTGTGTTCCTGTGATGAATGATTCATAGTGACTTAAAAAAAGTTATTATTTTGCAGTAATCAATGAGAGAAGCTATGCGTTCCAGTGACGAATAATTCATAGTGACTCAAAGAAAAGTTATTATTTTACAGCAGGCAACCAGTTGCTATGCGTCTAACAATAATTGACGCATAGCTAATCTCCATCAAACAAATTGTGTGCTGACATGGCAGTGTTTTGTGCAGCACATCTCAAGATACGTGGCGAGCTATACGTGATTTTCGAACACATTCATTCCCGCCTAATTCCTAAGGCTCATGCGCCTACCCAAATTCATGCGTCTCTGAGGCAGAAGACAATATATTTTCTGTACATACGCACATGGCTATTCCAGTGAAAAAAGCTATAAATAGAGGACAGTTCCTTCCTCGTGCAGATATACAGAAACACACACACAGACAGAGACACAAATAGGAGGAGAGACAACGTATACTGCTTCTTTGCAAAGAATTTTCAAAGAGAAAGACAGAGTTTTCAGTGATAAAGTTCTTCTTGCTACAGAGAGTTCATCAACAACTAAGTTTCAACAACAACTACATCAGATTGTCAACGGAGTAAAGAAGTCAAAATAAACTTAATCTCTATCATCCCAATCCCTAGATTTTATTTGTACTCAGAATTCTTGTTTAAGATACCTATTGTACTTCTTCTTTTTTACAATAATAAAAAGATCCTAACATTTCCTGGACTCTTTTTGTGTTGAAACAACAAAACCCAAATATTAAATATTACCCAAAATAACTACTACTAATAGTAATAAATAATAACAAAATATTATTGCTAATAATAATTTTAATACAATAATATAAATATTGTATTCTACTATATACATACATACATACATGTATTTATATATACTATCAGCCTAAAATAATTCAAAAGCCCATAAATAAAAGTAACAAAACATTAACTTAACAAATCCAGTCCATTGTTTGGCTGTAGTCCCTCAAACAATTACAAAATAAAATAAAATAAAAATAAAATGAAAACAAATGAAAAATAAGAATAAAACCAAACCCAAACAATAATAAGCCAGGCCCATTTAATTCTAACCCACTAACCCATCAACTAACTCGGTCCCAAAAGCTTTCAATATATGCCCCTAAACTTCTCTCTCAAGGAGAGAGAAGTGATGAACACAGAAAGAAAAATTAAGAGGAAGAAGAAGAAGAGGAGTACCTCAAAAATGGCATCGTACGACGTTCGGCGGGGTAGAGGCGGAAGAAGCACAGACAGCGGCGTTGACCTCGATGCAGAGGCATTGCTCGTGAGGGGCACGCTGGGTTGGCTGACGTAGTTGAGGCGGAGGTCTCAGAAGGGGCTGTGCGCATCGCAGAGCGTGAGCAGTTGGTGGGCGTAGCTCGGCCGGTAGACTAGCGGAGAGTTGAAGAGCAGATCGATGGAGTACGAGAGTTTTGTGGTAGTTTGGGCTAGAGTGGTCGAAGATGGCCGCGGGACGCTGTACTGACTGGCAAAGAATAACGGCCGAGGCTGGCTCTGGGAGGAAGCGACGGAGCGCTAGGGGGCGGCGGATAACTAGTAAGGGGGTCTCTCTCTTCTTTATTTTCTTTGTGATGGTGGTTACTTTTGCTTGGGGCGGTGGTGAATGTTTATGGTGGTGGTGAATGGGGGTTTTGCAGGCGATGGTCGTGGTGGCGATGTTGGGTCGTGATAGTGCTGTGGTCATGAGGGGCTGGTCAGTCTAGGGGGGGCCACTGAGCTGGTGGTCGGGCAAAGTAGTGGTCGAAGAACGGCGACTGGTCCTCTGGCCGGAGTTAGAGTCGACGATAGACAGGTCTGGCCGCAGGTTGTGCACTGGACACAATAGGACACGGCTGCCGGGTTGCTTGACACGAGATCGGCTCATGATGTGTCTGGATGTGCAGGACATGAGAATAGGGAAATTAGCGTTAGGGTTTAGGGATTAGGAATTGGAGATTGGCGTATGCTTTACGTGACACAAGATGCAAGAAAGGATCATGTCCGGTTTGTCGGATACAAAGGATAAATGTATTTGTAATAATAATGGAAAGGAAACTATGGACACGGATAGGGTGCACGCACGGTGATGGCAATGATGATTGTGATGGTTGAGGACTTGTGTTGGTTTGTGAGGAACAAAAGGGGTCTCCCCTTTATATAGGGGTTGGGGATTCCTTAATTAGGGAAGGCTTAGGATTTGGACTAAATCTTCCCTAAGATTTAAATCATATAGATTGATCAAATTTCAATTTATTAATTGACCAAAATAATAATCCAAAGTTAAATCTTATCACATAATAGTTAAAACGTATTTATAAATTTAGAACTTAAAGATAATTGATAATAGAAATTAATAAGTTTAAAAGTATGTCTTTTATAAAAATAAAATCATTAAAATATAGTTTGAAAAATCTTTTCAAAAATATCCTTTATAGAATTTCAAATAAAACATATTCTAACAAGAAAAATATTTAAAACTAAATAAAAAATAAAAAAATTCGGGAAGTGGGCTTACAAGAAGTCCTCTAAGTCCTTCGAAAAATGTTATCCAGTCAGGATTGGAGCAAATACAAACATGATAACTATTCATAACATGATAGAATCTATATAACAATGAAAAGAATGCAGGGATACAATAAACGGGATAATCATGAAGTACGATGCAGTAAATGAAAGGTAGACATTAAACAAGGTAACATCATGTAACAACCACTTTTCTAAAATGAGGTTAATTTTGAACTTTTGTAAAATTTGTTTTTAAATAATAGGATTTAATTCATGATAGTAATTTTTGGTGAATTTTAATTAATTTAATACTATTTAATTTGGTGTATTATGATTTTGGTGTTTTGCTAGTGTAATCCTAGAACTGCTTAGCCTAGAGACTAACCATGACCATAGGGACCTATCCTATGTGATTAGATAAACTAATTACCACTTTTTAGGCTAAGGGTATTTTGGTTATTTTGTGACTTTTGAATTATTTAGGATTTTGATTAATAGGTAATATGCTAATGAAGATATTAGGCCTTAATCTAGAATTTTCCTAATCTACATGTTAGTCATAGCCTAGATATTAGATTAGAAGCTTCCATTACATGACAAGGTTAGGAATATCTATATATTAATTAGGTAGGGAATATTTGTTAAAGGTTAGATATTTCCTATAGGCTTTTACTAGAAAGGCTAAAATTACACTAGCTAGAGGCCTTTAAACCTCATGAAACTTAACCCTAACCCTAGAAATAATCCTAGGCTTCCATCAAAGGATCTCCACCTCTATATAAAATCTCTTAGCACCCCTTTGCCTCTTTTACATAGCCTCTTAAGAATCCTAATAGTGTTCTTCCCCAAATCATCCCCAATTCTTCATTTCTTCTTCAAATTGAGTCTAGTCTTTTGCATTGGACTCTATTCCTTGTGTAGAGACCGTGGAAGACTAGCTAGCAAAGATTTGGAGGCCTGAGATCATTGCAAATTGGAGAAGGACCCTCATTTATTAAGCTTTTCATTGAGATTCACTTTCAATAGGTAAAACCTATCAAACTCATTCAAATTCTTGATTTCCTTCCATAATTGCATTCATTTAGGTATCCCATAGCTGTAGACCAAGTTTGGTAGGAATTGGTGTCCATTTGATACGCGTATCGGACACGTATCGGAGTGTGTATGCAAGTGTTTGATGAAATGCCTCAATAAACTTTTTGTTCTTATTTTTCAAAACTAATTTTAGATTTGTGTAGACCTTGATGTGTGTTTTCAAAATCCCCAAACTCTGAGCACGATTTGTGGTCGTCTTCGTGTCCAAAATGGATACGGACACGCAGCACGAGACCCTCATGCGCTGTCCTACTGCTCGAGTGTTGTAGCGGACATGACACGGCTCGGTTGGACATAAAACTTGGTGGACACGTGGGGGCAATGTCTGAGAAAATGCCCTAAAGTTGCATCGGGTTTCGTGGAGTGGTTATGGAGAAATTCAACAAGCACTGGTCTCATGTACACTGTGTACGTGCCCACAAGTGCCACTGATACACACTTCGTACGCGGACACGTGGACACAGTGCAGTATGATGAAACCCTAGCCTATACCCCTTCTATCACTGTACACCTGCACATTGTGTCTCGTGCACTGTGTCGAGTCTATTTTGACTCGATATGGCCGCACGAGAATTATTTTTGGACTGTTTCTGATACTTTGGTTTTAATGGTTTTTGGACACTTTGTGTCCTGTAAATTGGACACGTGGACATGTCAGATATGTCCATAATCTCTGTACACCTTGTTCCCCCATGTAATTTCAAGTTTTCGTTTCAAATTTGGGTTTC
>JANAVB010009596.1:33361403-33433008 GCA_029216955.1 Iris pallida | reverse complement strand
GAGAGCATTCTGGTCTCCGACCCACCCTAGCTTTCATAGTTGTGTTGTTCGCTCTTCGTTCCTTTTTGGGTATACTTGTATAGGCTTTGTCATTTGCGCCTTGTATACGTGGCCAGGCTTCGGTTATTTGAGCCTTGATTAATAAAACGATGGTTTTTATCAAATATATATATATATATATATTTTATATATATTATTATATATATAATATATATATAATATATAATATTGAGAAACCCCTCCTCTTTTTATTAAAGAAGGCTCAAAATGCCGAAGCCTGCACGTACAAGGCACAAAAAGAAAAAAGCTTATACAAGTATACCATCAAAAGGAAGACGAGGGGGAGAAACAACTCAACCACCAAAAGCTAGGGGTGGAGCTAGGACCAGAATGCTCTCGGACTGTAGGATCACCCGTTGCTCCTTTACGGCATTGGCGGAAGATTTCCCGAATGAGCTGGTCTGCTGAGTATTGGTGACCTTCGTATCTAGCCTTATTGTGATTCTTCTAAATCGCCCACGTGGCGGCCGCTGCGACGCTCTGGTGGCCATAGGAGGCTAAACCCTAGGAGGCCGCGAGATCGTTAAAGCGTCCACCACCCGACTCAATACTATAGAGCTGGTTCAGGGTCCTCCAGATACTGCCAGACTTGCTCCCCTGACAGAAGATGTGGTCTATAGTCTCCATCTGAGGCTCAGAACAGCACGAGCAGGCTGATGCTAAGCTAATGCCAATGATGTTAAGGATATCGTCAGTAGGCAGTTTCTTTCTAATGACTCTTCACATTAGAAAAGACCACTTCTTAGGGATACAAGATTGCCAATAGTGAGCAATGTCTTGGTGCAGCTACCCGTTCCCTGGACATCGATTCTCGCTGACCTTACCGAGAATTCCCCCGAGGCCTCGAGCGACCACTTCAGCGCGTCGGCCTCGCGGCTGATACTTAATCCGCGCGTACGGATGCTATCTGCCGTTTCGTTACCAGACTAATCCCTAATTTTGTCCCAGTTCCAGTCGTCGGTAGTGGGATTCTACAGGTCTCTAATCTTGCTGTCTCTCGGGGTCTCTGTGAGATTCGGGATCATGCTATCCCCAACCTATCTCTCTAGGAATGGATCCGAGTCGCCCTCCCCCAATTGGAGTCTGATTGCCGTCTCGGCAAGGTCTCTCCCGATAAGGATACGACGCCAAGCCGCTGAGGATCTGCAGTTGGATATGGCCTTTGAAGGATGGATGTGCTTGAAGTAACTGGCCTTCAAAAACCTGGTCCATAAGTTGTTGGTCGTATGGAGTTTCCACCATAATTTCATCGAAAAAAGCTTTAATGATGTGAGTAAGTTTGGTAAATCCCAGCCCCCCTTCGTTAGTCGGATGAGCCATGGATTCCCAGCTAGCCCAGTGATGCTTGTCCTGGCCGTTGTAATGCCCCCAAAAGAAATTACAAAAGATCTGTTCGATCGAAGAAAGAACCTTCTTGGACGGAGAACATGCCGCCAAAGTATGGATGGGGATGGTGGTGAGCACGTGATTGATGGGGGTTATCTTGCCGCCTGAGGAGAGAGTGGCATTATGCCACCCTTCAAGTTTCTTCCTGATTCTTGTGATCAAGTTCTCGAAGATGCCCACGTTGGATCTCCCGTAAACAAGAAGGAAGCCAAGATAGTTGAACGGAGGATGGTCAACAGAAAAGAATGTTAAATTGGCGAGGTTGATAGCTTGCTCTCTCTTGATGTTGTGGTGGGCGTAGATAACGCTCTTGGAGGGATTGATCTTTTGGCCTGAGCATCTAAAGTACATATACAGGGTGTTGTGGACTACTTCCACTGCTCCTTCGTCCCCGAAGGAGAAGATGAGTAAGTCATCGGCAAAAGCTATATGAGTTATGATGGGGCATCCACTGGATGCGTGGTAGTGCTGGAAGTTCGAGATGCTGACCATGTTGTTAAGGTTCCTGCTCAGGGTATCTGCTGCGATGATGAAGACAGTAGATGATAGAGGATCGCCCTGTCTAATCCCGCGATGGGATTTGAAAACCCCCTGTACTTGACCATTGATGATCGTAGAAAACTAGGAGTTGCTGATGGATCTCCAAACGATGTTGGTCCAGGTTTTCGAGAATTTAAAAGCCCTGAATACCCAGATCATGAATTACCAATCCAGTCTGTCATAAGCTTTCTCCATGTCAATTTTGACCACGATGTTGCCCTCTCTTACTGGGAATTTTATGCAGGTAATTAACTCTTGGGCCAGCATAATATTATCCTGGATGTTTCTCCCGCGAACAAACCCAATTTGCTCCTCGGAAATGATCTTGGAGAGAATTCCAGCCATTCTGGTTGTGATGATCTTGGAGATGATCTTGTTGGTAAATGTGTAAAGACTGATGGGGCAAAGTCGCGGAAGGACTCCGGGTTGTCTTTTTTGGAGATAAGGGTCAGATTGGCACTCGAAATGGCTTTGGGGTATATGGCACATTCGAAGAACGCAATAGCCGCTTCGGTGATGTCTTGTTTGATAATATCCCAGCATGTGCAAAAGAATACTCCCGAAAAGCCGTCTGGGCCGGGAGTACTGTGCTCATTCAGAGCCCATACAGCATCTTTTACTTCCTGGGCAGTAGGGGTTCGTTCCAATTGGGCGTTGTCGTTAGCATTGATGAGTAGGGGTATTTGATCAAGGAAAGAGCTATCTTTGTGAACCATCTCTTTGGAGAATAGTTTGGAATAGAAATCTGTGGCAGCTGCTTGAATGCTCTTTTGGTCTGTAATGATGTTTCCGTTGTCGTCAGTGGTATGGTGAATCGATAGCATCTATCTGGGGCCGTTGACGCAGTTATGAAAATATTTTGAGTTTTTATCCCCCTCGCTGTCCCATTTCAACCTCGCTTTCTGCTTCCAAAATTTGGTCTCCACTTTGATCCTGAATTTGAGCATAGCTTTGGTGAGGTTCAGGGCTTTCCTAGCCGCTAAAGAGCGATCCGCCGTGAACCTGGCTTCGACACAGGTGACGTCGTCCTCTGCAACTCGAACGGCTTAAAAGATGCTACCGTGGACCGCGGAGATGACAGTGCTGTTTGCCATAAAATATAAAAGAATAGAACAATTATCGGAGGACCGGACTTTTACTTCACAATACAAACTCGCTTGTACAAAGAAAGCCTAGGGACGAAAGCCTAGGTACAGCAATCTAAGTATAATTGTTTATTTTAGATTCTGGGGGGTGACAATAGAGGCTCGAGAAAGCGACGGCAGCTCTGCCTTACTCCTTGGACGATTGGGTACAGCCTTGGCTCTGTAAAAGAACTGCTAGGCGTTGATGAAGAAATGCTCTCCTTTTGATCTCTGTGTATTCTCTCTCGGGCTCTCTGGATCTCTGTGTCTCTCTGTGTTTTTTATCAGAGAACCTCCTCCTTTTTTTTCTCTCCTCTTCCGCAAGGGAATGGCACCTTGCTATAATAGTGGGGGGGCATCATTAGGGTTTACAATGATTGCCCATTCTCAAAAGTCGGCGGCTAAGAATCACTGAATCTGGCCGTTCATCTTGAATATAGTAGATTTGAGCAATTAGTGTGATTGCATCAAATCTTTTGTGGGTAATTAATGATGATTGACATAAATCCTCCTGATCAGCCAATCTTGGATTTTCTACCACGTGTCATTGATTTGCTTGATTGGAGATGATCTGATTTGATCCCAACATTTTATTGGGATTTGTTGATTTGATGCCACGTGTCCTACCGTCCTGCCATGTGTCTTAACCGCGAGCCACTGAGGAAATCTGAGCCGCATGAGGATTGAGCCGCATAAGGCTGGCCACGTGTCAAGGCTGCTTGGGGAGTGGCCCCTGAATATTTGAACCGCATGGTGATGATCTGAGCCGCATGAGCGTAGGCAGCCGCATAATAGGTAGCTTCTTCGTGAGCTGCATGGAGATAGTCCTTGTGAGCCGCATGGGGGAGCCTCCGCTTGAGCCGCATAAGACAGCTTCGACCTGAGCCGCATGAGACAGCTTCGGCCTGAGCCGCATGGGGAGTCTCTGCTCGAGCCGTATACGACTTGTCCATGTGTCAAGGCCGCGTTACACTTTCTGGATCTCGGAGGATTTGTGTCAGAGATTTTCTTCGTTTCCCTAGGAGTCTGCCATTATGACAGAGTCATAATTTCATCTTCGTGTCAGAACTGTCACCTTGTCAGGGCTGTCAGCCGTCAAGGCTTTTAATGCAGTATAGGACAAAGGGAATGGCTGTTTGCAAGCTATGTGGCTTCTCTCTGAGCCGCATGGGACTTATCGAGCCGCATAGACACTTGAGCCGTATGGATCTCTGAGCCGCATGAGATTTCTGAGCCGCATGGGACTCCCTGGCCGCATGGATCTTTCTTTATTCTTTTCCATGCTTCTATAAGACCCCGTTCAAAGTTTTTAATTTGCAAAATTGAAATACTTTGAATAAGAAGCATGGCTGTGTCTAAATTCTTCTGGCCGCATATGAGGTCCTGGCCGCATGGATGTGTCGGTCGCATGGATGTTTCGGCCGTATGGATGTTTTGGCCGCATGGATGGCTCAGCCGCATAGCTCTTTCGGGCCGCATAGATGTCTCAGCCGCAGGGGCTTTTCGCCACGTCATTTTGCCACGTATGGTAATCTTTTGCATTAAATGTTGTTGATTTGCTGTCAGTTTTAAGGTCACTTTTCGGGGCGGGATCCCAGGAGTCTGGCCTTCATTTTAGGCGGCTCGCCTCGATAACCGAAGAGTCGGTTTTCGTGCTGTACGTGAATCGAAGCGCCTTGGTTTTGTTTATAAATATGGATGAGTTCAGTCGGAGGGGATTTCTTTACTTTCTCTTTCGTCCCCAACTATCGCTGTCTTACCTTCCTTTCCTTATCTCCCTTCTCCGACCGTCAAAAATGGCCCCCAAGTCTTCCAAGGTCGCCTCTGCTGCTGCGAAGGGCAAGAAGGCGGCTTCTTCGTCGGCCGTCGTGCCCGAAGTGCACCCTGATGTCCGCCCTGCTTTCAAGCGTAAGGATTGTATTTGAATACTTTGAACCCTAAGAACCCATGGCTCTGTTGCATAATTTATGCACAAGCCTTCATCCTTCGCCCAAGTTTTACCATGATGGAGCCGTATATGTTGTACGGGCCGCATGACCCTCTCATATCCGAGCCGCATAGGGCATGCCATGTGTTTGAGCCGCATGAGAAAGATTTGAGCCGCAGGGGCACTTCTGGATTTGAACCGCATGAAGCCTCCTTTGAACGGGGCCACATATGTTCCTGACAAACTGGACCGCATAAAATTCTGCTAAGTCACGCCGCATAAGCTCCTCTGCTAGATAGAACCGCATAAGTTCAACCGGACCGCATAAAATTTTGCTAAGTCATGCCGCATAAGCTCTTTTGCTAGATAGAACCGCATAAGTTCAACCGGACCGCATAAGCTATCGAATTAGTGTCACATAGAACTCCCAACTGAATTGGGCCGCATGAGGCTGTATTGACCCGAGTCGCATAGTCCCTTTTGAAGCCGTGCCGCATGAAACCCAGTTGAATTGGGCCGCATAAGACTTCGTTGATCCGAGCCGCATGGGCTCGTAGGAACTTCTTTTTGAGAAACTTTAAGTGGTTTCGTTGTATCCATCTTTTAATCCTGTTTCTTTTGTCCTTTTCCAGTGAACCTCCCAACCAACCCGTCAGGAGAGCTTCTGGTGGGTTCAGCTTAATTTGCCGTGGATGTGCAGCTCGATGGCCTAATTCGACATGTGACGGATCGGCTTCCCACTGATGGCCTCTGGAGAGGGTGGCTGCCATCAACAACCAGCCGTTCCACTTTCTTTGCACTATGATGAATTCGGGAAGACTGGATGGAGAATATCTGAAACCATCTTTTCTCTTTGGAGATGCTTTTTCTATAAAGAACTCCCGTGTGTTGGATGTTTTTGAGAGCTGGGATTTTACTGTGGACGGGGTGGAGATCCATATTCCCCAGATGGAACGGCACTTTCCCCTTTCGTGGTTTAACATGGTACCGTTGAGCAAGAAAATGGTGGGCTCCCTAACTCCTACTCAATCGGGGATGTTTGTGGGCAACATCCACTATAATATAAGTATTAGGTCAGCATGTGCGAGCAGGGAGTCGGTCAGTCGGAGTGTGGTGGGGCTGATTCCTGGTACTTTTATAAACGTGTATGGTCCCAACTTCACTTTTACTCGAGCTGATACCTTCCTGAACCATCTCGCTCGCAAGGGGTCTTATCCTGTAGGCAGGTTGTCGCTGCTGAATTGGGTAAACCCCATTCCTACATGGGCCAATCTTTCCTCATGGATCCTTAGGAACCACGAGGAATTCCTTCGGAAGATTGACCTTTACTACGCCATCCGGGGCACCTGTTACGGGTTGCCCATTAACAATCCGTTGTTCATGGCCCTTTTGGAGATGTATAACCGGCGTACAGGGACTTTCTTTGCGCACGGAGGGGAGTTGGGCCTTGCTTTCCATGAAATGCATGCTGTTTCTAAGCTACCGTGGGGGGGGGGGGGGGGGCGAGGCCTTTGAAGTATATACCCCGACGAATGAGGAATTTGATGATCTGGATCAACGATTCCCAGGTTTCGTCGCTGTGTACCCGGAACTGTTGTGCCACCATAGCATCTGTCACCAGACTGCTATCAAGAAGAATAATAGCTCAGAAGGGAACGTCCCCCATACCACGGCCTGGGTCGCGTATCTTTTCAAATTACGTCCTTCCGGCCGGGTTTCGTCTCGAGGTCCTCAAACCCAGGAGGAGGTAAAGGACCTGATGTTGAAGGCCAAAAGGTCAAGGTCCACCCGTGACAGGTTTGGGAGTCGTACTGACTCCTTCAGTTATTTCTACCACGGTAACCGGCAGATGTCTGAGAAAGCACTCTTGGCCGGGTTCTTGATGGTGTGGCTACGGAATTGCGTAGTCTCAGGAGGGACAGGTTCTACTGAAAGGATCAGCCGTCACTTCATTCTCCCAGCTGTAAAGCTAGTCTTCAAAGTTAGACTGGCCCTTGTGCCGGCCATGGTGTACAGCATACACCACGGCCTCTGTACCTTTTCGTCTAAAGTCATTGCTCGTGAGACGACACTGGACTTTGAGCGGATAGAGCTACCATACCATTATCTCATGGGGTGGTTATTGATGCATTACCGGTCGTTGATGAGGCCCAAAACAGAGGATGATGTTACCGCTGATGACGCCTTTCTTTTCCGATACCGTTATCAGTCTTGGGAGTACGACACCATGCTAACCTGTCGGAGGGCGTTGGCGAGGGTTGACGGGCCCGACTTCTTTGTGTCTCTTCCTCAATTTACCCCTAGAGAAGTGAGGGGGGTACACGTTGATGGCATTGAACGTCCCCACCTCTTATCTGAGAAGATGCTTCTTTGGCTGCGCAACATTTGCCCCGTGCACCTAGTATATCGTTACCGAAATAACGTATACCTGGAGCCGTATTTGCCCAGCAGGTTTCCTCGTCAATTTGGGTACAGTCAGCTGTTCCTTGACTGCCCCAGTACTTGCCTGGGTTTTGAGGGCAGTGTACTCGATGGTATCAGGGCTTGGCATTACTATAATGCGGTCCATACCCGGGCTAGCTTCGGTCCCTGACGCTAAGATGTCAGGGGAAATTTTGTACATGGCAGCCCTTTATCATGTTGCGGCGAGCAAGCCTCCTGTTAACTTCGACATGAGTACCAGCTTTATTGCTGGCACTGGCCTGGCCGAGAAGCCCGAGGGATCTAAGAAGAGGAAGAAAGCGGCGAATAGGGTTCCTGTGCCGGACTCAGAGTCCACTGTGGCGGACGAAGAGGACGATGAGCAGGACGTCGATGACTCATCGCATTCTTCGGACGAGGAGGTATGAGACCAGCCACCTACTGTGCCGAACGAATAGGTGGAGGATCAACCACCTGTTGTGCCTGGTGCCTCGCGCAAACGAGGCAGACGTATGCCTACTGACGATGGCAGGACTTACTCCACGAAGTGGGCTGCGGTAAGACGTCGCAGGCTGTTTATTGATGATGTTGACGCTGTTTCTGAGGTGATTTGGAATTTCAACCACCTTCACCTTCTTTTTCTAAGCTATGGCCTAATCATTTTTTCTTTCTTTTGCTCTTTGTAGGCGTCAGAGGAGTCTGCTTCTCGGGATTCGATCACCGAGGTTGATCCGATCTTGTCCAATTTGGTCAATGATGTGTACACCGCAATTATTTCTGCTGTGGTTCTTTCGGAGGCGGCCGGAGAGTCTCGTCTTGCTGAGGCCTCAACCCATGGGGACGGAGGCTCTACTGCACCTGTCCCCGAGACAGCTGAATTTCAACAGGATGACACTGACCTGGCTGGCTCCCTTTCAGGGGTGGCTGGGGTAGAGAAACCGGTTGAATTTGACTTGGAAGCCGCGGGTGGGAAGACTATGCCAGCTGCGAATGTGCTGCAGCCTCCATGCTCTTCCCCTGGTAAGATAAGCCAACTCTTAACTTGTGAGGAGGCCTATTTGCTCTATCCTCCTGTACTTTGGGTTAGGTGGATTAATGGTTGCTTCGGACGTATAGGTCCCACCCCTTTATTGCCGGTGACGGACATTGTCGGGGCGAACTCTGCCAGAGGGGATCTGATGGAAGCACGTGTACCTCCTTCTTTTCCAACCGATATTGAGGGGCCTCCAGCCGGGTCGAGTTCGGGAGCCCAAGTGGCAGTACAGCTGGGGCAAGGGACGATGCTTCCTGTGCCCTCCTCTGCGAATATAGTTTCGGGGGTTAACCTTTTCTCCCTGCCAAGCATCCAGGCTCTTCGGGCGACGGAAGAGGAGCTAGCTGCTATTCATGCATCTTTTCACACAGAATTTGTTTCCCTGATGGCGAGGACGGCAAGTTCTGAGGCTACTCCTTCGGTACTGCCCGCCACACTCCCTTTGACGCCGTCCTCTACAGAGGTTTTGGATGAAGTGTTCCAGGATGTGGTCGACAGTTTCCACCGCCACCTGAAGAGGGGGATCGAGGCAGCTGTGGAGAGGGGGACTCCCTTTGCTATGGCCCGTCAATGCGCCGGTGGCCAGATTAATATCCGTAGAACACTCCCCGGTGGGGCGGGACTAGCTGCGCTTCTGGAGCCCAAGCTGTTAGAGGCTGATCGTCTTGTGGCCCAGTTTCGCGTACTGCGGCAAGCTGATCTATCAGTGGCAATAGATCAAGAGCGTACCTTCCTCACAACTACGGTAGTGAAGGTGAGGATTGCTCGGGAATCGCTCAAGCCAGCTATATTGAAGGACCGCCGGGATCTGACTCAGTTGTACGATCAATGCAGCCGTCGCACTGAAGATTGCGCGACTCTGGAAGCGACTGCCTCCCGCCGGGTAAATGACACCCGGGAGCAGATTCTCAAGCTCCAGAGAAAGCTGGCCTTCCTGGAGTCCGAGCTCGAAGCTGCTCGTACTAAGAAAGGGATTGCCATTCAGGAGGCTGACAAGTTTAGTAGAGCTTTTGCCAATCTAGAACTTGCCCTGAAGAAGATGGAGAATGACTGGCTGGCATATATTTATCTGAATGATATGGAGCAGTTATCCCAGGAGGCTGAGCGCCGAGCGAAACAGAGGCTTGAGCGGGGTACTGCCTTGGTGAGAAACCGCCTCTTGGAGTTGTGTAATGCCGAACTATAGTCGATTTTTCTTTCTTTTGTTTCTGTTTTCCTTTTCCTTTTCTTTTTGAGAGGGACATGGTCCCAAAAGCATGCAATGCTTTTTTCGACTTTCAAATAAAGAGAACTTTCCATTCTACCCTTCATTTGTCTTGCTTGTTGTGCTTGTGGTATTGTGGTAGTGTTTGCCCCGTATGGGGACTTGTTTGTGGACCTGTTACCCTTGGCATACCTTGGTTTTACGTACGGGTAACAAGTTTGATTGGGGATACCTAGAACGGTTCTACGCTAATGTTGTCGTGGACATTCCGAGTATCGGAAGAAGGAATGCCATGGAGCAGCTAGGCTCCCGGGGCATGATGAGGAATGATGGGCCTGTACTGAGAAATTCAGCACAGGGCATTTGTGGGCCTATTATCCTTGGCATACCCTGGGTTAGGATACGGATAATAGGATAAAATAGAACCAACATGCTTACTCAGAGGTAATGAGGACATGGCAAGCGTGAGGGTTTTCTTACCGCAGAATCTTCCTACTCAGAGGTGATGAGGACATGGCAGGAGTGGACTCTACGGAGGATATTTGTGGACCCATTATTCTTGGCGTACTCCGGTTATGGGTACAGATTATGAGTCGAAAGGGAATCAACATACTTACTCAGAGGAAATGAGGACATGGCAAGTATGAGGGTTTCTTCGACGGAGCCTTCCCACTCAGAGGTAATGAGGACATGGCAGGAGTGGGCTCAATGAAGGGGGTACAAAGAATGACTCAGAGGTAATGAGGACATGGAAGTTCTATATAGAGGGGTGATTTGTTTTTGGCGGAGTTAAGACGACTCAGAGATAGCATCGACATGGTCATTTTTTTTGAAAATTTGTGGATCTGTTACCCTTTTTGTGCACTGGGAGTGCGGGTAGTGAATCATGCGGAAGGAGCTCCTTCAAAAAGAAAGTTCAGAGGTATGGTCATACATAACTTTTCCCCGAAGGAGTGACCGGGATGTAAGTTCAGGGGCACCAGCGGGTACATAACTCGACAATTCGGGAATTTTGGAGTCAAAGTGCAAGTTCAGAGGTACCAGCGGGTACATGACTCGATAATCTGGGATATTGTGAGAGTGAGTTCAACGGTACCAGCGGGTACATGACTCGGTAATCTGGAATATTGTGAAGGTGAGTTCTGCGGTACCAGCGGGTACATAACTCGATAATCTTAGAATATTATGAAGGTGAGTTCAGCGGTACCAGCGGGTACATGACTCGATGATCTTGAAAATTTATGAAGGTGAGTTCAGCGGCACCAGCGGGTACATGACTCGATGATCTTGGAATATGTCGTTTAGACATAGTATTTCTTCAGGAACTTGCCGTTGACGGGCAACATGAGCAAGTCTCCGTTTTGTTTTGTGAGGCGGTAAGCACCGTTGGAGAATACGGCCTCGATGATAAACGGCCCTTCCCACTTTGGCTGGAATTTGCCGGCGGTTTTGTGAGTCATGACCATCGGCCTCCGGACTGCCAGAACGAGATCTCCCACTTGGAATGTTCTGATTTTAACCTTCTTATTGAAGGCTCCAGAGATGCGTGCTTGGTATAGTTCGATTCGTTGCTGAGCCAAGAGGCGCTTTTCATCTAAGGCCTCCAACTCTTGCAGCCGACGACGGTAGTTATCGTCCGTCGTCAATTGGTATGTAAGGACGACGCAGAGTGAGAGTTTGAGTCTCCAATGGGAGGACTGCCTCACTCCCGTACACCAGGGAAAATGGCGTGTTCCCAGTGGCTGTTCGGACTGTAGTACGGTATGCCCATAAGCATTCACCAAGCTTCTCGTTCAAGTTGCATTTGTTGGAAGAGACAAACTTCTTGAGAAGTTTGATGATTGTTTTGTTGAATGCCTGTGCCAACCCGTTTGCTGCCAGATTGTATGGTGTTGAAGCAATATTCTGGATGCGATGCTTGTCGCAGAACCAATAGAAGGCATAGCTTGCGAACTGCGGACCATTATCATGGATGATCCTTCGGGGCAGTCCAAAGCAATAAATGACATGATGCTTGAGAAAGCTGATCACGTTTGAAGTCTTTACTTCTGCGAGTGGGACAGCTTCCGCCCATTTGGAGAAGTAATCCGTGATTGCGAGTATGAAGCGATGTCCATGAAAGAAAGGCGGAGTAATCGGACCGATGATATCCATTCCCCATGCTTCAAATGGCCAGGACGCCACTGTCGGATATAGAAACTCGGATGGTTGGTGGATGAAGTTCGCGTGGACTTGGCTGGCTTTGTATTTTCTTGTATAGTCTATTGTATCTGCTACCATCGTGGGCCAGTAGTAGCCCATTTGGCGGAGACGATCTTGTAACTTGGGGCCAGGCTGATGGGCCCCGCAGACACCATCATGAGCTTCGCGTACGGCTTCTTTGGCTTCTGCGTTTGACATACATCGAAGCAGTAACCCATCGTAGGATCGGCAATACAGCATTTTCGTCTCTGTATCGTAGAAGAATCTAAGAGAACGCCTTCTGATGGAGGTGGCTTTCTTTGGGTTCTCGGGCAGGACGTCGTAGACTACGAAGTCTATGAATGGTTGTCTCCAGTCTGGCGCTTCGTCGATCGTTTGGGCGAAATAACTCGCCACGACTTGAACGTTGTTCTTGGGACAGACCAGTTTGTGGCCTATCACGTCAACCGAATGATGAGTATGGTTCGGCACCGCTAGGGAAGCGGCAAGGCCTGCTAGGGTATCGGCTTCGATGTTCTGTAGTCTGGGAACATATTCGATGAAAAATCCCTCAAATGATGAGATAATGTTGATCGCTATTTGGTGATAGGGGATCATGTCTTCGTGGCAGACTTCGTACGATCTCCGGATCTGATTGACGATTAACTGCGAATTGCCATATGCTTCAAGATATTCTACCCCCAGCTCTCTTGCAAGTTAGAGGCCAATGACCAAAGCGTTGTACTCGGCCACATTGTTAGAGCAGGGTTCCGTGAGGGAGTAAGCGCGATTGATCACCAGTCCGGAAGGAGAAATCAACACTACCCCGACTCCAACAACAATGTTGCCCTTGGGTCCAGTTCTCGATGCACCGTCGAAGTACATTCGCCATGTATCATCATAGGAGGTTACATGAAGTCGGCGACCTCATCTGGGATTCCTTCATATACTCTGGACGACTCCGAGCCTGGGTGGGCTGCTAAAAAGTCTGCCAGAGCTTGACCTTTAACAGCCTTTTGCGGGACGAAGACCATATGATAGGGGGACAGCAATATTGCCCATGTGGCGAGGCGAGAGCTGAGTGCCCCTGGTTTAGTCATGAGGACCCTGAGAGGGTTGACTCGTGAGATCACATGTATGGTTTGTCCTGTGACATAGTGCCGCGTCTTTTGAATGGCGAACACCAGGGCGAGGCATTCCTTCTCCACAGCGGTGTATCGGTGCTCTGGCCCAATCATCATTCGGCTGAGGTAATATATAGCTTGTTCATGGCCTGCATCATTATTTTGTGCCAGCAGAGCACCGAAGGAATGCTCTATGGCTCGTACGCAGAGCAGGAATGGTTTTCCAGCAACCGGGGCCACCAGGACTGGAGGGTTCGATAAATATTCTTTGATGCTGTCGAAGGCACGTTGGCATTCTTCGTCCGATACGAACGAGACGCCTTTCTTCATGAGGTGGGTGAATGGCCGACATCGCCCGGAGAGGTTGGAGATGAACCTCCTGATGTAGGCTAGCCTTCCTTGAAGGCCTCTGAGTTCGTAGAGATTTCTCGGGGGACCCATCTCCATAATTGCCTTCGTCTTCTCTGGGTCTACATGAATTCCCTGGGCAGTAATAATAAAACCCAGGAATTTTCTGCTGAATATGTCCAAGAAGGATTTTGTGGGATTCATCTTCAGGTTGGGAGCTCGCATCAGGTCGAACACTGTCCTTAGATCATGCAGGTGGTCTCCCTTATAGCGACTCTTAACGGCGATGTCATCAACATAGCACTCCACAGTCTTACACAAGTGATCTCTGAAGATGATGCTCATGGCTCTTTGGTATATGGCGCCAATATTCTTTAAACCAAAAGGCATGACTGTGTAGCAGTACGTGCCAATCGGTGTTCGAAATGATGTGTGCTTTTCGTCGTCGAGAGACATCTTGATTTGGTTGTACCCCGAAAAACCATCCATGAATGACATGCGTTCGAAGCCGCATGTGTTGTCAATCATGATGTCTGTGATAGGGAGGGAAAATTCATCTTTGGGACATGCCTCATTCAGATTGCGGAAGTCGATGCAGATTCCAATCTTTCCATTCTTTTTGAGGACTAGTACTACATTGGCGACCCAGTCTGGGTGTTGTTCTACACGAATGAAGCCGCTGGCTATCAGTTTGTTGACTTCGGCTTCGATCGCATCCATGATGCCCGGGCGAAAGCGTCGTTGCTGTTGTTTGACCGGCTTCGCATCTGGCCGAATGTTGAGCTTGTGAAGGGCGACTTCGGGATTTAGTCCTGGCATGTCTTCATAGCTCCAGGCGAACACATTAATATATTCTTTGACAAGTTCCAGTAGCAATTCTCGCTCTTCGTCTGTTAGACTTTTACTGACGAAGATTGGTTTTGGAGAAGATTCGCTGCCGAGGTCGACCTGTATCACCTCGTCTTCGGTGGGAGGTTCTCTCTGTTCGAACCGCTTTTTCCATTATGCATCCAGCTGTTAGGCCCACGGCTCTAACTCGAGGATTTCGGGAATGTCTTCATCTTCTTCGTAAGCGTCGGCGAGCGCCATATTGACTGACAGGACTTGTCTGAATACGTCTCCGATGCTGGTATCCGAATCAGAAGTTGGGAACCCGATTGAATGTGAATGCCAGTCGCATTCCTCATTCGAACCTTCAGGGGTCATTGTGGGCGTGACATACCCAAATCCACATCGGGTCTTGCTGTAGTAGTCCCGTGGTTTGCCAGCTGGGACTGGTGGCTTCAAAGGCAATCGTCGACCGGTGCCGTAGTTTAAGCCCGGCGTAGTCTCCATATCGTATCCCTGTTTTTGCATGAGGTATTTGGATTGGGGGCTATAAAGATACAGAGGCAGTCTTCCGGCATCTGATTCGAGATCAACCTTCTCTAGGGTGAAGGGCTGTGGGTCGTCCTTCCGGCCGAAGATGATTGGATGGTCCCCTCCCTCGATTATACGGTAGGCGTCTTCCACTGGAGTAAGCTGGTTTGCGGTGTAAACATTTGTCACCTGTGTGTGTAGGTGAGTGCCTATACCGTGTTCCACAGCATACATTGTACAAAGCTTATTAAGCTCGATGTAGTTCAAAGATAGCCCTTTATTGATGAAATAAGGTATCTTTTCTAGCGGGATTACATCATCTGCGGAGGGAACATCAGTGTAGGCAGCCACATACTTGGCCAGCTCTGGTTCTTCTTCAGTCACCCCCTGTATAAATGAAGACTGAGAGGATGACCTGGGCAGCTTAATCATCAAGGGTTCCGTTGGGGGAGCCGAACGTGGAGTTGCTGGCAAACTAGTGACCCCCAGTTTGATATTTAATGCTGGACGGGGAGTTGTTGGTTCGCTAGAAGCCCCAGACTTTGTATTGGGGTGACGATTCTTCTTGGGAAGACGAATCGTCATTGGCTTGCCAGAGAGGTTGAACTTCTCTGCTTGTGGCTGGCCGACTCTCGGTAACCTGATTGTCAGTAGCTCCGTTGTGGGTCTCGACGCTTGGCCGGAGCTTGGAAGTCGGATTATCATTTGCCCTTCTTGTGCCGAGAGGCTGATCGCATCCTTACGCAGAGCGGCCGTAAGGGGTACAGATCGGCCAGGTTTGCGAGCTTGAAGGTGGATCGTCAGAGGTTCTTCTGATCCTGAGGCCGTCTAAGTTTGAGCCTGTACATCTTCATCCAGGTGCCTCTTCGAATTCTCGTATAGGCAGGAATCCGAGTAGTAGGACTCGACTCCTTTGAAGGGATCGATGTCGGCAAATTCTGTCCTCACAAAGCCGTGTTTGTCGACATATTTGAAGCACTGATGCAGCATGGATGGCACGATCATGTAATCGTGTATCCAAGGGCGCCCCAAGAGGATGTTGTAAGAAGTTTCTACATCTATGACGTAACAGGTCACTTCTGACTGGAGATCGCCAATTTGGTACTTCAAGCGAATCTTTCCAATTGGGTAGCTCCTGCCCGAATTGAAACCGCTGATGGCGATGCTTGTTGGCATCAGGCGATGCATAAGAATACGAAGATGATGTAGCAGACCCTTCGGAATGATGCTTATGGAAGACCCAGGATCAATGTGCATCCGGTCCACCTTTACGTCCCCGATGTATCCGGTGTAGTATAACGGGCGATCGTGGAGATTGGTTTTGATAAGCATGTCCTGTGGAGTGAAGACAATATTGGGCATTGCTCCTGTGCAAGCGCTGTCTTGGAGATCTGTGGGCGGGCTCTCTCCTGTGAGGTTGACCTGAGCTAGATATGCGTCGGCATTTTAGAGTGCATCGCTCAAAGCTGCACGAACATCCTTTGAGAGCCTCAGGAGCTCATATAATGACAATTTGGCCGGTGTATCGGCCAACTGCGCCAAGATGTCGAAGTTGTAGGGCCTTTCCAACCCCTGAGGTGTCTCTTTTCGGAGGGATTTGTCAAAGCGAGTCTCCTTCAGCCTAGGCTTGTCGGTCGTCGGAGGCTGAGAAGGTCTTGGAGCGTCAGTAGTAGCTGGCTGATGATCTTTAGTTGAGTTTTCAGCCACGGGTTGGGCCTGTGCCCCCGATCGGGTAACGATAGCCATGATTTCTTCGACATCCGTCGAGATTGTGTGGCAGGATCTGACTTTTCTTTCCTTCTTCATGCAAGTGGGAGGTGGTGTGGACTGAGTCACTTCAAGTATCAGGTCCGGATGGACCCACATGATCTCCTTCCGTGATGTGGTGAGGGGCACCAGACCAGCAACCAGATCCCGAGGAGGTAAAAGATTAGCAATCGCCATTGTCGCCAGAGGGATGGGTACCACCCCGTCTTGAGTCTCTGTTGGAGAAAAGCTACCAAATTGTACGGACACCATGTTGGCTGCCACGGTTACCTCCTCGAAATCGATGGCCAGAGCGTTCGAATCGATGAGATACTGGATGTATTGCTTCAGTTGGTAGCAGTCGTGTGTAGCATGGTGGACGTAACGGTGGTAGTGACAATAGTTCGGGCTCTCCATTTCTGCCGGCCAAGGTTTCCGTCTTAGCGGAGGGAGCTGAATTCTGTCTCCTAGTATGAGCATGTCCAAGATGGGCTTGATGTGACCGTCCTCGAAGGAGTAGGTTATTTGCGGCCATTGTTTGTCTGCCGGTTTTGTCTCAGATTTCTGGGCTGTGTCAGCCACCATAGCCTGCTTACCCCTATTATCCCGATTGTTGGAGGGGCTACCCCCATTGTCGTTGTTGGTATTAGGATGCTTTCCCTTGTTCTCTCCGTCCGAGATGTGCAATCCCAGTTGACGAGCCTTCTTCAACCGTTCTTCGGCACTAGTGGCACTAATGATGAATGTCTTTCAGTCCTTAAATTGACTTTCACCCATCCAGAGACTGATTGTTGGGAGCAATCTCTTTTGGCAAATTTTAATCAAGGAGGAATCTGGGTTACCAGACGGCAACTTCATTGCGGTTTGGCGAAACCGCTCGATATAGTTCCTTATTAGCTCTTTCTCCCCTTGGACGACGTCCATGAGGGTGGACATTGTGATGTCTTGCCCTACCTCGTAGAATCTCTCCAAGAACATGCGCTTGAAGCTGGCGAAGGAGTGGATGCAGTTGTCTGGCAGGTTGCGATACCGGTCGAAGGCGACTCCTTCTAATACCCTAATGAAAAATCGTATAAGGATGGCATCGTCATGGGGCAGATGGTCGGTGGTGACCTCGAAGTAAGTGATGTACCGACTTGCGGAGGTCTTGCTATCATAAGGGTTGATGTTGAACGGCTTATATCTTTACGGAAAGGGGACATCCCTCTATGCAGCAGGGTACGGTTACCGTATTCTGAGGTCTTGAGAGTTTTCTCGAGCATGAAACATGGCCCGGAGCTCCTGGACCTCTCTTCTTACTTCTCGGGCTTCATCCACAGCAGTGGGGGCCGTCATTTCAGGAGGATTATTGCCCGAATTCGGTACCATTGAGTTTGAGTCTGCATCGACCGCGGGACCCGCGCTTATTTGGCCAGGCGTCCCTCCTTGCAGAGTTGGAAGGGCCGCTTTGATCTCGTCTACAGACTTGACCAAGGCATGCAGTATGGCCTCCTGAGTGTCGATGTGCTGGCGATCACTGGAACCACCTTGGTTGCTGTCTGTCATGAATACCGTTAACACATGAGGGGAGACGGAAGGAACAGTGGAGGACGTCTCCTCCGAGTTATACCCATGTACCGAGAAGTCATCGGGATATATGGGAATGTTCTCCTCTGGCTCGGACTCAGAAGGAATTGTACCCCCAACTTCAGAGCTTGCTTCATCTTGAGAGTCGTGAACGTCCTCGGAGACGTCGGTATTTGCAGTGTCTGACGGGAGAGTTGTCTCCTCGGGCTCGTCTCCTTGGAACATTGGATTATCATGGATGTTCTGAGGAGTGCTACCCCCTATTTCAGTAACCCCCAGCGGTGCGGATGACGAATCTCCGGTTGTAGCAGATTTCGTCTTCGAACGGGTGCCTTGGAATACTCCGATGGTGGACAGCCATTTGGATGACAGTTTCTTAGCCGTAGTGGTTGAAATTTTCGGGCTGGGAACGTTCATCTTCTTTCTCCTCCCATCAGCGGGAATTTTATGAGTGGAGTTGCAAGAGGCAATGGGAGGCGCTTCATCCTCTGAGCTTGGTCGTTGCAGTCTTTGGAAAACAGATTGTCGATCTTCTCTTGCTGTCGTGTTGTTGTAACAGCAGTTGACAATGATTTGGGTGCAGTGATGTCCGCGGGAGGACTTTTTGCATGCCGGGGCCTCTTCTCTTTCCTTGCGTTTGTGGAGGATAACCTCACGCAAGTCAGATGGGTCTGGAACGACCATGTTTGCTCCCTGGGGTTTGGGAGACATTTAGGAACCACTCATTCCGTTTGCCGCCGGGGGCTGGACTCGAGTGGTTCTGTACAACTTCCCATTAGAGGCCCGCATAACAGTATGTAGAGCGCTCGGATGGTTAGAGGTTGGGGCAGCCGACTGAGCTCGCCGAGCTCGCGCTGCCCTTGACTTCTTCACTTGAGCGCCCGAAGGTGCATAGTAGGAAGAGTCAGAGTGATGCTACAGAAAGTCAGATATATTCTCTTGAGCACATGAGAGATCGGGACCATAGGAGAGGCGATCGAAGACTGAGCCTGAGCTGCGAGGAGCAGGCGGCTGGAATCAGCATTTTTCATACGGCTGGCAATTGTAGCCGCATAGGCTTTCTTCATGCGGTTGGAAATTTCGGCCGCATGAGTTTTCTCCATGCGGCTGGAGGATCTGGCCGCATAGACCTTCTTCATGCGGCTGGCAGTTTCAGCCGTATAAGCATCATGTATGCGGCTGGCAGACTTGGCCGCATGGGTGTTCGGCTTCTTCATGGGGCGCATAGAATCACTCTTTGTCCCTGCTTGTCCAGCATCGTAGTGCTTTCCTCTGCCGGACTTGGGGACAGCAGAGTCCTCTATGGCTTGAAGTGGGGCCACATGAGAATTGCCTTCGTCGTCTTCGGTAGCAGAGAGTACTCCGTCCAGGGCTTGGGGAGGAGCAAATGATTTTGGCCTCCACTCCCTACGAGCCTTCTCTGTGCGGGTTGGCTTCTGGACCGGGCCAGCGCTCCCGTCGGAGAGCATTTCTTCAAACGCCTGTTGGTCGAAGCAGACGACCATCTTCTGTTGCGTGGAGCCAAGTTTGGCTGCATCCGATTGCATCACCAACTCCTCAGCCGTGGAGAAGTTTCTCTCCAGCAGAGTCTCCATCGTGTTTGCCATGAAATATAAAAGAACGAAACAATTATCGGAGGACCGAACTTTTACTTCACAATACAAACTCGCTTGTACAAAGAAAGCCTAGGGACGAAAGCCTAGTTACAGCAAGCTAAGTACAATTGTTTATTTTAGATTCTGGGAGGTGACGATAGAGGCTCGGGAAAGTGACGGCAGCTCTGCCTTACTCCTTGGACGATCGGGTGCAGCCTTGGCTCTGTAGAAGAACTGCTAGGCATTGATGAAGAAATGCTCTCCTTTTGATCTCTGTGTATTCTCTCTCTGGCTCTCTGGATCTCTGTCTCTCTGTGTTTTTTATCAGAGAACCTCCTCCTTTTTTTCTCTCCTCTTTCGCAAGGGAATGGCACCTTGCTATTTATAATAGTGGGGGGGCATCATTAGGGTTTACAATGATTGCCCATTCTCAAAAGTCGGCGGCTAAGGATCACTGAATTTGGGACGTTCATCTTGAATATAGTAGATTTGAGCAATTAATGTGATTGCATCAAATCTTTTGTAGGTAATTAATGATGATTGACATAAATCCTCCTGATCAGCCAATCTCGAATTTTCTGCCACGTATTATTGATTTGCTTGATTGGAGATGATCTGATTTGATCCCAACATTTTATTGGGATTTATTGATTTGATGCCACGTGTCCTACCGTCCTGCCACGTGTCTTAACCGCGAGCCACTGAGGAAATCTAAGCCGCATAAGGATTGAGCCGCATAAGGCTGGCCACGTGTCAAGGCTGCTTGGGGTGTGGCCCCTGAATATTTGAACCGCATGGTGATGATCTGAGCCGCATGAGCGTAGGCAGCCGCATAATAGGTAGCTTCTTCGCGAGCCACATGGAGATAGTCCTTGTGAGCCGCATGGGGGAGCCTCCGCTTGAGCCGCATAAGACAGCTTCGACCTGAGCCGCATGAGACAGCTTCGGCCTGAGCCGCATGGGGAGTCTCTGCTCGAGCCGCATACGACTTGTCCACGTGTCAAAGCTGCGTGACACTTTCTGGATCTCGGGGGATTTGTGTCAGAGATTTCCTTCGTTTCCCTAGGAGTCTGCCATTATGACAGAGTCATAATTTTATCTTCGTGTCAGAACTGTCACCTTGTCAGGGCTGTCAGCCGTCAAGGCATTTAATGCAGTATAGGACAAAGGGAATGGCTATTTGCAAGCCAGGTGGCTTCTCTCTGAGCCGTATGGGACTTATCGAGCCGTATAGACAATTGAGCCGCATGGATCTCTGAGCCGCATGAGCTTTCTGAGCCGCATGGGACTCCCTGGCTGCATGGATCTTTCTTTATTCTTTTCCATACTTCTACAAGCGCGGTCCGGAATTATGGGGTGTTCAAACCAGCAGGAGTGGGCCTGCCTGGAGTCCTGGATGACTCCGATGTTGACGTCCTTCGTACAGAGGATCCAAATGTCGTGTCTGTCTGCTATGGCCGTGGGTAGGCCGAGTTGCAACTGGATAAATTTTAAACTTTTGGAGGAGATTTTGGATTATAGAATAATAAGGATGTCGATCTTGTGGATTTTTCGTAGGCTGGTTATTCTCCTTATTGTAGGTTTGTTCGCCATGCCGCGGACATTCCAGGAGAGGATGTTAAGCATTAAGGACATTGTGGGTAGGTTTTTTTTGTTCCGCTTGGCGGCGGATCTTGTTTGGATAGTTGTGGTTTCTGCGGATCCTTGTTTGACATTGGCCTCTGAGACTGATGCTCCTGCCTTTTTCGAGGTGGGAGGGTCGCTGGTTGATTGCTCTTGTGGGTTCGGGGGAGGACTTACTGATTCTCCAGAGGAGTCCAGGACCAGATTCTCGGGGGGTATCACTAAGGAGTCGTTGGCACTCCTTATCTGAAGAATAGCTTGCTGTAGAGGATAACCTGCAGCTAGGACCTGTAGTCCTCTCTGAAGTGGGTCTGGTCCTAGAATTGCTTGGGCTTCTTCCACCGAGTCTACATTGGTGTGTAGTTGGTCGGCATCCGTGGAGGCGGTGGCCTCTGTGTCCTCCGAGATGGGTGGTGTCTCGGTGATTGCTCGGTCGACTTCGGGGTCAGTCTCCGATTTTGCGTCCCCCGAGTCGAGAGCGTCGAATTGGTTGGAGAGAGTGAGGGCTTGGGTGTTAAAGGGGATATATATATATATATTATATATATATTGTGTGTGTGTGTATATATATATATAAATATATATATATATATATATATATATATATATATATATATATATATATATATATATATATATATATATATATATATATATATATATATATATTATGTGTGTGTGTGGTTCTGGATCCCTGCCCCATCCGAGGCGGCCGTGGAGCCCCCGCCCAGTCAGCCGCCCCCTCCCGTCGCCTCCCCCTCCCGCCCCTCTCCTCGCCTCGGCTGTAGGCTTCCTTTTCGCCTCAGTGCCGTATCCCCCCGTCTCTGTCGCAGACCCCCTTCTTCCTCTCGCGGACTCTATACCGCCTCCCTCCTCCTCGGCCGGGGCTTACTGGCAAGACCCCTCCACCCTGCCGTGGTACTAGGTCTCCATCCCACCCCAGGCGGCCGCGGCCCACTATGGCTCCTCCTCCGCTGTGCAGTAGGCGGCGTACGCCCACTCCCTATGATCGAGACGCTACTACTAGCTCTCCCAGCGGCGGTGCCTCTACCTCTGCACTCTGACCGCCGCGGCTTCCCCTTCCGGCCGCCTCCGGCCTCCGTGGCTCCCTTCTGGATCTCAGCGGATCAGCTCCCCCTCCTCCTCGTCGATCTGCCCTGCCTAGCTCCCTCTCGAGCGTTCTCCCCTGGCACCCTCCCTCCGTTCTCCTCCTCCCTGTTTTCCTCTCCAGCCTTGCGAGCCCGAGGTGTGCCCCCTCGTCGGATCCCCTCTTCTCCGCGCTCCTCCCCAGGGGACGAGCCCCCGTCCTCTTTTGCTCGGACCGCTCCCCCCGCCTACCCTCCTTGATCTCCGGCGCCGGAGACCCCTCCCCCGTCCCCTCTCCGGCCTCGCGGCTCCCTCCCCGGCGGCCGTCCCTCCCCGGCGACGCTCTCCGGGCCTGCGCTCGGGAGACCCGAGTCTCCCCCTCGGGACCTGCGTCCCCTCGGGTCCCGCCCCTGCCTGTTCGGGTTCCGCGCCCACCCACTCCAGGCCACTCACACGCAGCAGGCCCCTTCGGGCCCCGCGTTGGACCGCCACGTGCCCCCCCGGGAACGGGTGCAGCTTTCGAATTTCAAATTTGTGTTTTGCTTTCTGTAGTGGGCCCGGCCCGGTTCTGTAGTTCTGTGTGGCTTGTTTCCAGCCTTCAATAAAATTTTCTTTGTGAAATATATATATATATATATATATATATATATATATATATATATATATATATATATATATATATATTATATTCGAAACCCTAATTAAATTCTTGCCGATTTTGAGAGATGTTTCATCTAAGAGTCTTTCAACTTTCCGAAGTGATTGCCGCCAAACCATAAGATCTTTTTGTGCGCCGTTTTTTTATTTGAAGCGTATTGAGGTATATGTTCTGAATATCTTATTTATTTTTATATTTCTGAACCTAAATTTCTGAAAAATTCGTAGAGTGCTAGTTGTCCAAAATTTGACACGTTTTGGTGTTTTCGAGATTTCGGGAGAACCAGGAATCCGAATCATGAACCGTTTAAAGTTTCAGAAATCTAACACAGAGCTCTATGACATATATTTTTTCTAGAAATTATTTATTTAATCTAATATTTTTATTAATTCGTAGAACTTAGTTTTGTCAAGAAATCACCGATTTGGTCATGGATAGCCATAACGACGATATCTTTTGAACAAAGCGTGATTTTATGGCACGGTCAATTCCAGTGCACTCGTGGCACTAAAATATACTAGGGTGCATACTCAAGTCACAGAGTTTGTATCATTTGTCTATTTAGTCATCGATGTGCCTCGATTTGCGTGCCACGGTTTCTAAATTGGAAACTATGATCTTTCATAGCTAAAAATTAGTATTTAATTTTAATTCCAGAATTATATTAGATTAAATTAGGTTTTAGATGATTTAGTTCAGAATTAAATGGGATTATTTATGTTAAACTAGTAGCCACTTTCTAGGGTTTTTAGAGTGGGATTTTCATAATCTAACTTATGGTTATTTATGTGACGGGGTAGATCGGTCTACGATGTTTGAGTTGTGACTTTATCATCTAGCAGAGCAAGGCAAGTATCACTATGACCTATGTTGCCTTTATTTTATGCTGCATGTTATTCTTTTCCTTAAATTGATAGTCTTATCTTCTATATCATTGGTGCACGAGAGTTATACTTGTTACCATAACCATACATGTTCACTTAATATTTTCGTTCAATGTTCTATCTTAAATGTTCAATGTTCAAGGTTTAAAGTTAAAGTTAATGTTAAAGTGATCATGTTTACTCGTGAGAGAGTCGGGAGGGGGAATACAACTAGTATGCATGTGGACTACGTAATGTACAATTTTTCTCCAATGTCAATGTTGATAGCAGTCGTTGTACCTCACGTACCGACTGTCGGATGTCCTAACCCATCCACATGCAGAACACTTGTATTCTAAAATACACCGTACACGTGATTTATTTCAGGTTGACATTTTGCCAAGAGGTTTGTCCTATATTCATCGTTCTCTTGTATTGTCTTCGTGTCTTAATTATACCTTCAACTGTTCCATGTCATAATTATACTCTTGAACTGTTTCCCAAGATATAGTGGTCTCTGTTGTATCATATCATATTCATCTTTTCCTTATTGCTATTCTGTATTCTTGTATATTATATTGTGTAGCATAGTGTTATGGTGATCTTGCTCCAATCCTGACATAATTGTTTTTCAGTTTTAGACGACGTGGTTTGTCCCGAGGTTTATGGTGCATATCTTGGTGACACTAACGTTGCCAATGGGCCGGTTACTTCTACTATTACGGAGTAGCATATTTCTTTCTTATGTTTTTTTGTGTTATTCTTAACTAGTGAGCTTAGCGTATATTTATTTTAGCGGGTTTGTCCCCGAGACTATTTTGAGTGGTAGTGGATCTTTCTTTAAATTATTTATTGAGACTTGAGTTTAATCTTTTGTTATAACTTAATTAGTTGTGGATGATAAATGTGAACTGTGTACTTGTATGGATAATGCTTATCATAGACAACGTACTACCGTCGATACTGCGGCGCAGGCTGGGCTTTAACACGTCTCGTATCCGAAAAGCGGATGCGGGTCGTGACAAGTTTTTATGGTGGTCCATGCAGGTCCGGTTTCGCATAAGGTTGCGAACTCACGGTTAGTACTTCAACTTAGTAGTACTAGCTGTGAGCCTGCAAATAGAATTGAAGATAGGAATTAGAACAACTTCTAGGAGAGTTACATCATCCACATATAGTATTAGAGTCTAGGATCTCATCCACATACCTGACCTTCTTCCTCGGTTCCATTTTTGAACTCTCGTTTGACTTCCTTGATTTGCATCTTTCTTGATCCCTTCTATCGTAATTCTTATCCCTTCTTTCGTGCTTGATAAAGGTTAGGAAGGTGACTCATGCTAGGTATACATGTTCTATTATCCCATCACATTACTAGTTTAACTCGTATAAGTTGGGTAGAATGCCTCACGACCAAACACTCTTTTTGACCTTAACCACGGCCTTAGACAAGAAGACAATATGACAAATGTATAGGCACAAACATCGGATGAGTTTAGATTTTATTTGAAGAACTTGAACTATTCACACCTACTTCATCTTCTCGTGTACTCATAATTCTAACTATCTTGACTAATGTTGCTATAATAGCCTAGTTTTGTAAGCTCAACCTTTTATCGAGCTTGTTCAAGACATATGTTATTTGGGTATGGCCACTAATGTATTGTCTAATCAAAACCAGTGCACGATGGTCTGATCAACCTAGTGCACTTGGTTCGCTCTTCGCGTGATTATTCTACATGGATTGAGATATAGTTAAATTTTTTCTCTAGGATCTCAACCGCAACGATCTTGACAACTCCCTTTTGAACTATTCAATCACCCTTGAAACCCATATTTGCAAATCGATCCCATCTTCCTTGAACTCTTATTGTTTTTCGTCACCTATTTTAAAAAAACAAGCAATCGAAGACACGAAGTATTCCCCTATGGCCATGATAGTTTGATTTCTTTTTAATAATGACCCTCCTATGACTTACGGTAAGAATTGTTATTAGATTGCTGTAGAAGATTTCTTGCATATATCACTATATTTATGTATAAACTTGTGTGTTTGATTTTTGAGGACAAAAATATTTTTAAGGGGGATAGTATGTGGCATCTGCCACCCCGATTAAAAATTTATGGATTTTTTTAAAATTTTATTTGATTAGATTATAGTTGATTTCTATGATCATAGGATGTCACGCCTACGCCAACAGGTAAGTTAGGACCATCATATGGTTATATTGCCTCTGGGTAGGTCATATAAACATTCTATAGCTATTTTATAGTTTATTATAATTTTTAGATATTTTAGATAATTTTTAAATATTTATTTTGTGAAGATTTATATATTTTATTGACTTTCATGATTTACCATATGGCCATTCGGAGTTATTTTTGGGACCTAGTATTTTATTTAGGCTCTACTAGGTTATAAATATTTTCTAGAATATTCTAGGATTTGTTTGAATTTTTTTAGAATTTTTAGATAATTAAAACATATAAAATTTATATTTTATAGGTTTTTGGAATTTACTGCGAGGTCACATGATGATATTTTGTGTTAAAATATTTTATTTATATTTTAGACACTAAGAAATATTTTCTAGAATTTTTTAGGAATTTTCTAAAATATTCGACAATTTATTTTGATTTATTTGAACTTAAAATGAATTTTTAATAATTTTTGTAATTAAATAATTAATTATACTGTCATCAGCAAAGTCAACCACCCCCTGGCCAACCTGTCGGTGACAGAATGAGTCAGCACCGCCTCTCTCTCTCCTATATATATTATTATATTCGAAACCCTAATTAAATTCCTGCCGATTTTGAGAGAGGTTTCATTTAGAAGTCTTTCAAATTCTCGAAGTGATTGCCGCCAAACCATAAGAGGTTTTCGTGCACCATTTTTTTTATTGGAAGCGTACTGAGGTATATGTTCTGAATATCTAATTTATTTTTATAATTTCTGAACCTAAATTTCTAGAAAATTCGTAGAGTGCTAGTTGTCCAAAATTTGCCACGTTTTGGTGTTTTCGAGATTCCGGGAGAACCAGGAATCCGAATCACGAACCGTTTGAAGTTTCGGAAAGCTAACACAGATTTCTATAACATTTATTTTTCCCAGAAATTAATTAGTTATTCCAGTATTTTTATTAATTCGTAGAACTTAGTTTTGTCAATAAATTAATAATTTGGTCATGGATAGCCATAACGGCGATATCTTTTGACCAAAGCGTGATTTTGTGGCATGGTCAATTCCAGTGCACTCGTGGCGCTAAAATTTACTAGGGTGCGCACTCAAGTCATAGAGTTTGTGTCGTTTGACTATTTAGTCATCGATGTGCCTCGATTTGCATGCCATGGGTTCCAAATTGGAAACTGTGATCTTCCTCGGCTAAAAATTAGTATTTAATTTTAATTCTAGAATTATATTAGATTAAATTAAGTTTTAGATGATTTATTTTAGAATTAAATAGTATTAGTTATGTTAAACTAGTAGCCACTTTCTAGGGTTTTTAGAGTGGGATTTTCATAATCTAACTTATGGTTAATTATGTGACGGGGTAGATCGGTATACGATGTTTGAGTTGTGACTTCATCATCTAGCAGAGCAAGACAAGTATCACTATGACCTATATTGCCTTTATTTTATGCTGCATGTTATTCTTTTCCTTAAATTGATAGTCTTATCTTCTATATTATTGGTGCACAAGAGTTATACTTGTTACCATAACCATACATGTTCACTTAATGTTTTCATTCAATGTTCTATCTTCAATGTTCAATGTTCATTGTCTAAAGTTAAAGTTAATGCTAAAGTGATCATGTTTACTTGTGAGAGAGTCAGGAGGGGAATACAACTAGTATGCATGTGGTCTACGCAATGTACAATTTTTCCCCAATGTCAATGTTGATAGCAGTCGTTGCACCTCACGTACCGACTGCCGGATGTCCTAACCCGTCCACATGCAGAACACTTGTATTCTAAAACACACCGTACTCGTGATTTATTTCGTGTTGACATTTTGCCCAGAGGTTTGTCCTATATTCATCGTTCTCTTATATTGTCTTCGTGTCTTAATTATACCTTCAACTGTTCCTTATCATAATTGTACTCTTGAACTATTTTCCAAGATATAGTGGTCTCTGTTATATCATATCATATTCATCTTTTCCCTAATGCTATTCTGCGTGCTTGTATATTATATTGTGTAGCATAGTGTTTTGGTGATCTTTCTCCAATCCTGACTGGATAATTGTTTTTCAGTTTTAGACGACGTGGTTTGTCCCGTGGTTTATGGTGCGTATCTTGGTGACACTGACGTTACCAATGGGCTGGCTACTTCTACTGATGCGGAGTAGCATATTTCTTTCTTATACTGGATAAATCTTACATTAATTTAAATCTATTTAAAACTATTTCAATAAAATCTAATCCAAATTAAAAACTAGATAAATCCCATCTTTAATTTAAAACTATTTAAAATCTAATCCACTAAAATATACTCCTAATTTAGATTACAAAACAAATAAATTTAAATATATTTTTATAAATTAAAAATAATTTTAATTAATTTAAAATACTTTAAAATAATTTTAGATAATTTTTTCTAAAACTAATGTTTTACAAAATATACATGAATTTATTTTCATGTACATCACACACAAATTGTATAAAATATTTACATAAATATTATTTTCCAAATTAGTACCTATACTTGTATATCAAATAAAAAGCATTTCTATAATAATAAAAATAACTTTGGCAAATTCGGGACGACATATTTATACTCGAACAATATAGAATATATTTACCTTATATTACATCGAAACAAAATAGTTATTTCTATATTTATGAAAAATCTAATAATAAATTTTTTGTATAAAAATAATTAAATACTTCGTATATACGTATTCGTACTTGTCGTACAAATACCAAAATAAAAAAATCTATTGTAAAATTTAGGGGGTTTACAGAAATACTCCCAAGTCGTTACGTCAATCTTCTAATCGATCTTTCAAACCTGACTTCATCAAATGCCTCAATCACAATCATATGTATCGATACTAAATTCTCGCTGACAAAATTGTTTGCATCGTCTACGTAATATCGTCCATAATTTTTTAATTCTTTGAAACAATCATTCGACATCTGAATCTTTCACTATGTATATCTCGACTACAGCCATCCAATTACGATCTCAATCTAACAATATCGTTCGAATCGTCCAAGTAAACTTGCTTACATTCAATCCTCGAAACACATTCGATTTCATTGACACACTAATTAATCTTCGATCACTAACTTTCCTTTATTCTCAAAATAATTCGATCCAACATATTCATTTCATTTTCTTAATCAATGATCATTCTTCCTATCCATCCTTACGACATCAGTGCCGAAGTCCCAAGTATCTAGTTAATGCAAATCTGTTATGTTTACCTCCAACTAAATTGATCAAACCCAATTTCATTCTATTTTATTTTAATGGTCATACCTTAAGTCTTATTTGAATGTACCATACCACTTGAGTTGGATCATGCACATATCTACGACGTCTCTTTAATATATGTGTTTTAGCCAAGCCTCGTGATAGAGAATCCGAACAAAGCTAACAAGTCTTATTTCCATCCTCATGAAATAACTTGACTTCTTCGACACAGAAGTTCGTCCATAATCGTCAACTATCTTCTATGTTAGGGAATCTGATCCAACATAATTGATTCATCCTGCCAACCAAACATCAATATCCAATTTGATCATTCAATCTGATCCTATTGACCATTCAAAACATCCTAAGATCATCTGCCAACTTTCAAGTCTCAATTCTATAACTAGCTACCTATCTCTATGATCTACCCAGACAACTCTCACTAGGGGCGATCGCACAATTTCTCTCACTTCGCACAGAGAAGTTCGCATAACCACTAGGCTAACTCTTAAGTTAAAGTCAAAGTCATACTTTTGTGCACCGCACTTGCCCCAATTCCTATGGTCAAACCACGGTTGATAGTACCGGGTTTTCTATTGAAGCTCGTATCACTCCGATTTCTAAACTTCACGCTTAGATTTTTCCTATCCAAATTCACAACTTTAAGTCCAAGGAATCCGAGTCATTCAGCAAAGCCATCCAAGGTTAAATCCATTCACGATTATCCCCGATTACACGCGTCTTAATGACACAAAATCTTACAACTTTGAAACTCGCAATCCTCAATTCATTCAATAGACCTATCACTCCAAATTTGTATATCTCATCTACAAAATCAAAGGTCATAATCTACCGATCATAGGTAGCAATATCGATTTCCAATTCTCAAGTTGCATAACATCAATCATAATTTGTCCATCATAACTTCACTCAAATTCCTAAACCCACTTGTCCTCATCAGTGCATCTATCTCATGCCAACATTATAAGATTGCCTACTATAAATTCCCCGATTCATAACAATCTTTGATCATCTAATCCATCATTATTTTCCTTTCACATATTCCTATTAAAATTTATCTACGTACTCTTCAAGTTCACATAGTCAAGTTCATCCAAATATTTGTTACTATCAATGTGTTCCTTAATCTCTAAAATTATATAATCCGTACAAACAATAATATTTGACACGATCATCATTCCTCGAATCAGAGTACCCTCCGAGTTATCATACATCGATCTTTGATACACCTTAATACCATCGACGATATACATAATCTTACGATCTTCCTTTATAACGAACTTCGAGTCGTACAACCAATAATATCATCTGAACTAGATATACGATTATCTATAGCTATCTTCCGAAAAAGTTATATAATCAATTCATTCAACTCAAAATCATATATGTCTATCTTAAGTCGTCAAGTAACATATTCCTTCAATCGTATCATTCTATAATAACTGAAGTCATCGAGTGATCTTATTTTAGATCCTTATAGTCAATACTCATATTTCAATTAATTTCTATGCACGCTAACTTCGAGTCGTGTTATTTTTTCTTAGTCAAATTTGAAACCCAATTCCATTCAGTTCTGTATTATCATTTCATATTTGATCCCTAATGATTCCTTGACCGAGTCATCTATTTTGTTGCATGTTACAATTTATTCGATTCAATCTATCTAGCCTATCCTTTCGGATTCAGCACAATTCTAATCCGATGCACGTCATTTCTTGTTCGTTTGAATCAACTCATTCAAAACTTCAAGATCACAACTAACTCAATGACACTCCATATAAGGCTTTGGATAATCGTTTCGCTTGTTGATAGACCCATTGGCACCCCGATCCTCAGTTGTTCAACATTCCCAGGGCTATCCCATACACTACTCAGGGACGAAGTTACTCAACAAATCCTCGAAACTAATTTAGAATCACAATCAACCAATCACTTGTATATCTGTAACCACCACTTTCTAAAAATGAGAGTATTTTTGACTTTTTGTGAATTTAATTATTTTAGTTATCTTTTAATTAATTGAATTGTGTTAGTGATGTTATTTTGGTAAAACCTTAGAACCACCTTGACTAGATGATTAAACATGACCATGGTAGACTAGATTGTGGGTTTTAACAAAACTTAAAACTCATTTTCATTTAGTTAAATAGCCTCTATTCTAGTTAGATAGTCAATTTTACTTTTAGGCTAAAAATACTAAGTTAGAATGGACCCTTTTCTTAGAACTGGTCATCACAACTTAGGAGGGCCTTCTAGACTTTCTACTAATGACCCAAACCCTAAACTAAACCTAAAATGGCAGCCCACCTTCATTAAATGGCCCCACTTCTTCATCTTCGTCCTCTTTTATTCAAAACCCAACCATAATTTGGAAACTTTTGCCCCAAATTGTTCCTACACCTTTTTCTTATCAAAATTCCTCCAAATTAGTTTCATTCTCTTCCCCTTGGAGAGGAGAAGGCTCTATTGGCTAGCTTGGAAGGATATGGAGCATTGGAGCTTGAGGGATTCTAGATTTAGGGATTTGTTAATTGGGAATCCATCTTCCAATCGGTAAGAGATCTCTAAACCCTTCATATTTTATTTCTTTAGTGTAGATGCATTCATTTTGGACCCCCATTCTATTATGGTGCCATTAGAGAGGAGTTGAGGCTCTCCTCTTTTTATTTGAAGGTTTTTCTTTTTTTTTCATTTCTATTCGATTTGGGAAAAATCCGAAATTAGGATTCTAGGGTTTATAAGATTGGTAAATTAGGTCATGCTAGTGTTGTAGACCATGTAGACATACTTTGCATCAAGTTTGGATCCATTTGGAGTGCGTATCACGAGAGTATCAGATACACATATCAAGTATTCGATGAAATGACCCATAGAGCATTACGTGTTTTAATTTAAGTTTTAAATGTTGCTTTTGGTTTGATTTGCCATGTTTTAACTATATTATGGTTGTCTAATGATATAGAATATATTTGATAGACTAATTTGGATTTGGGGGCTTGGGAATTTAATGCACTATCTCATTTGTCCAGTCCCTTAAATTGGTGCTGTCATGTTCTCTCTGAGTTTCATTCTCCAAATATTTGTTCTGCCCATTTACATCTTGGTATTAATCCACATTGTTCCTATTTAATATTCAACCATTATCACATTGTCCAGCCTTTGAGCTTACCTTCACAAGTCCAGTCCCTTTTAGATTTAGTGTTGAGTCCTCTGTCGAAGTCCAGTCCTCAGTGGTATCTTTCCCCTAATATTCTCTGGGTATCAGTCATGTAAGAAAGGGAAGGTTTATGAGTAAAGGAAAAAGATGTAGCTCTGTTTAGTCCATGCTATATATGTAATCCTTAGTGAACAGTTTGTTTAGTCACATCATTAAGTTCAGACCCCCCTTCATTTGATTCTTTCCATGTATCAGTCTATTTATATAATCCTTGTTCAGTCATCTCTCATACTGTTCAAATATGGTATGTTCATACTATGTACCAGTCCCTAAATTGATGTTCAATCATATATATATATATATATGTGATGCTCTGTCCTAATTCATTACAGTCAAGTCAGTATAGAGACTGTTATGGTAATTTATATATCAGTCCTCTTTAGTCCAACGCAATTAGTTCAATTGCATTCATTGTATACTCAAGTATACGTCTTGCCTCATTAATTCCTAGTTCCAGTTTTTTTTTTGACTGAACGCTTTGAGTATCATTCAACTGAACCATGGAATGAAGGTTTTGATACACATGTTGATATCAGTTACTTTTGAACATACAGGTATCAGCCCTTTGTTCCTTGGTTTAGCTTTGTATCATTTTTTAGTTAAGTAAAGGGAGAGGATTGATGGCTCAAGTTCTAGGTCATTAAAAGGTCTGTTGGAGTGGATATGAGTAAGGGAGCAAGAATTTGTATTGATGGATCCATTGCATGTGACACACATACTTTACTTGTCTGGTCTCTATTTCTGGAATCACTCACTGGAACTTCCTGCTGGAATCACCTACAGGCATCATGTACTTTCTAGCTAGACTTGTACTCTATTTACGTATCGGGATATGGATTCACTGGTGCTTGTCGGGCAGAAAAATACTCAAGTAGACATGTAAATATTTACAATCATACTAGAATCATCCCTACTGGTCTAATCTTGAAAGATAGTCGTCGTACGCTTGCCAAGCGCACGATGTATCGTATTTACCTCCTAGTCGTTTATATGTCGAAAGTGGTATTTCAAAACACACTAGTTTTAGTGTCTTGTACTGGACTCAAAATGGACTCACATTACTTTCTGGACTCACATCATATTATTCTAGTTTGGATATCTCTATTTACAATATACATTACCATGCTCCTCTAATTTACTATATTTACTCTCCTGTACATTAGTTAACTACTGTTCTATTTCATTTCCTATCTCAATCTTTCCATGTTCATCAAGTATTACTTTCTATAACTATTTTATAGTCTTTGTCATTTATTTGGAACTGCTAGAGGAGATGTGCTCGTTCCATCCTGACTGGATATATTTTTCAGATGATTGCTCAGGGGAACCGTGTCCTACTTATTACAGATCCAAGGAAGTGATAGCTACCATGTCCGAATTCTCAAGAGTGACCGAGAGACTTAGTTCTAGCTTACCTTGTTTCAAATTTCTATTAGAACTTTTGACTTGTAGTAATGAAGATGTTATTAAATTCTGAGACTTGTATTTTGGTTCTGTATTAGTTGTTGTTGTTGAGGTTTTGTAGTATTTAGACGACTTTGATATCTTATCATGCTTTAGATTGTGATTGAGTATTTTAGTATTATCTTTATACTTGTCCTTCATTCGGAGTTGAGATCTACGATAGGTATATTATATCAATATGAGAGTTTGTTAGTTAGCGACCTAGACAACATTCTACTGCCGATTCTGCGGCATAGGCTGGGTGCTGTCACGCACTCGTTCCCCTATACCGAGTGTGGGTCGTGACAATATCCTATTGATCAATTCATCAAGATCCAAGCACAACATATCAATATCGTGTCGACGATAACATCGTCCGATGATACTTTTATCGATAGTCATCCCATATTTTATGAATTGAGTCAAACTCATTCTCATTCAAAACAATCTGAACCACGTACACAACTTTGCTAACATCGACACACGTCTTAGATTTGTAATGCTCAGCCAACCAAGTCTTTCATGAGACTAACTTTTGATCAACATAATACCAACGTGTGAATTTATAAAATATCTAGACTTATTATGTGGAACATCCCGCAGAACATTGACAGAGAGCGTCATCAATATCGAATACGGAAACAATAATATCAGAATTAAATAATTCAATTGAAATTCCAATCACATAGAGTCATGCTCTGATACTATTATGTCATGCCCCGGTTCGTATAACCGATCGTCCTCGTTAGGATGTGATGTCGCACGAGCCTAGGTTGTGCTCACACAAGGCAAATACCTGAAACGGACGATTATAAGCTAAGTGATGTAGTCGTACAGAAGTCAGCAGCAAAAAAATTTAAACAACACAAATATAAGGAAACAAAATCATTTCATTATTGAATAATCAGCAGAATTACAAAGGCACGAAATCAAGATTACAATCACTCATGTTTACATTCTCTCTAATTATAAGTCACGCTGCTCTCTCCTATTATAGATACAATGATATCATGCCCAAGGCTTACAACTTGCAGATGCTACAGAAGGTGATGTCCACACATTATGTCTCATATGGGTAAAGACTACAACACGATCACATACCTCAAAATACGAAGGAACTCCATGCCTTAGCATATCCAAGCGAGCTTTGCCCCGAATGAGCAAGTACGTGAACCTGTACATAAAAATATGGGGGTGTCAGTAAACAACCGTACTGATCGGGGGCATCTCGCCTATCTATACAAACCAACACGTTATTTTAGTTAGTGCAACTTATTGTTTGTGGTCTTTCTAATCTTTCCTTAGGATCAAATTCCAATACATAGACTCATAGCCTACTCGTGTTGCAACCAATGTGATCGTGCTCCAAATTCTTATGATCGTGCAACAAAACTCATTTGTACAAACATCGTAGTCTAATCTCGCAACAACGTGAATCATATTTTTGCTTTTCCTTTCAAATGACTCAAACATGAACTCGTAAACTTGTGTCAATGACTCAACATTCGATGCCATATCCCGTGCCGAAGCACCTGTTCCTGCTGTAGCCAAATCTTAGGCTTCATAAAAGTTGTGTTGTAAACCATACACATATTTCTTGACTCATTCGTGTCATGCTTGTACTTCTTGTGACTCAACAGACACCATGTATACGGATTGTCGCTCAGCACACCAACTTATTTATATAAAAGTCACTGGCACCAAAAGCCATCTTGGACTATTTTAAGATGAAAATGCTTTGTATAAGAGGCATGGACTCCCTCGAAGGTTCCAAAATACTCGTATCAGGGACAAGCTTTTCAGTGGTCAGTCGTATGCTCACTGAAGGCCCGTAATACCTGCAATTCCTCCTAGGCTAATACTAACCCAGTGCCCTGAAGATCGTTAGAGGAATCAATACCTTATTCACAAGTTGTCCAATGACTATGCAAGTATCGACTCAACTTACCATTCTTAGTACCATTTTTTATCTTTTCTTTCATAACAGCTCCTGAACCAGGGACCGCCTGGGTGACCTACAGCCCCGAGCACTTTCAATGTTTCCATCTTTTTGACTCAAACCCAGGAACGACTATTTGATAGCCTTCCAGCCTAACTAGAACCAATCTTGTTTTATGCAGTGCCATCAACCAAGTCATTCTCTATATGAAAAACCCCTACATTGTAGGACTGTGTGACTATAACAAGCCATGGAACCATAGGACCGTGCCTGCTTTGACATCAAGTCGATAGCCCGTGGCATGTTTCACTCAATACATGAGGTCGAAAGACCAAGTAACAACTTTTAAAAACCATCATAGGGAACATCTAAGCGACATGTTGACACCTATGCATATTCTACACATATACTTGACTCAATAGGATTATTCCCTGAACTATGTGGGTTCGTCACTTTTATCATCAGGCATATTCAGTACAATAAAAACTTTTATTTATTAGAGTGAAAGCCAAGCGGAGGTAAGTTCAACAAAGCATCCACCTGAACGAAGAGTTGCCTGGACCGAGCAGGACTTCGAGCAAGTCGTTGCATGGTTAAGTCCAAATGTCATTGTGTTTCGATTCATCCTGTTGAACTGAGCGGGATGGGGCATTACAATGCATGTCTTCTAATGATGAAAGTAATTCAAGACGATAAGCTACTTCTCCAACTCACCCTGGAATATCAAAAGAACCGATGTACCTTGGACTTAGCTTTCCCTTGCTGCAAAAACACATGATTACCTTCCTTGAACTCCAAAGGTAGGCAGTATGCATCTGCCAGTGCTTCTTTTTATCTTGAGCTGTCTCAAGATGCTTCTGAATCTGCTTCACCTTCTCCTCTGTCCATGTCACCAACTCAGGCCCGAGTATCTGATTCTCTCTTACGTTACTCCAACATACTGGGAATCAATACTTCCTTCCATACAGTGCCTCAAAGGTGCCATATGTATACTTGCTTTGTAACTATTATTGTAAAAAATTTCCACCAATTGTAAGTGATCCTCCCACGAACCTCCAAAATCAAGCATACAAGCTCTCAACATATGCTCATGTATCTGGATTGTGCGCTCTTACTGACAATCGGTTTGCAGATGATATGTCGTACTGAACTTAAAACGAGTCTCGATAGTCTCCTGCATACCCCTCCAAAATTATAATATATGAACCTCGAATCTCGGTCTGACACAAAACTAATCGGCACAACATGCAACCGTATAATCTGCCTCACGTACTAATAAGCCAAAACCTTCTTAGATTGCCACACTTTAAATGACAGAAAATATGTCGATTTAGTGAGACGGTCCATAACAACCCAGACTGCGTCCTTCCTGCTATGGCTCATCAGAAATCCAGTCACGAAGTCCATCAAAACATGTTCCCACTTCTACTCAGTGATTCAAAGTGGATACAACAATCCCACTGCCTCTGATGTTCATTCTTAACCTGCTGCAGACCAAATACCTCACTATTTGCTATGAACAAAAAGTTAAATAACTTTTGTATTTCAAACGTTAAAATGAGTACAAAAGACTCATGAACAAAAGATCTAAGTACAATTATTTCTGAAAAAGTATGACGATGGAGATCGTGCACTGTTGTGGCTCCTTTACTCTATTGACGATCTAACGATGAATTAAACTTGCTCTGACTTTCTGAATGACAGTGGTTGGTTATTTGGGTTTACAATCAATAAGCAGTCGAAGTATTTTCGAAGACCCTGAATGAAGGAAAACTGCTGCAATTTATAGGCATGCACATGTACTATGTGCGCATGGGTTTTGGCACGCAAGAGTGCTGTGCGCATGAGATTTCAAGAGAATATGTTGTAACCGTACTGTAAGGGCTGTTGTTGAGATGACACGTGGCAGTTTTTGGGATTCTCTTGTTTCTTAGATCTAGGATGGTTAGTGTAGAAGCATGGAAAAAGCATATTGCTTTAGTCCCATATCGAAAAGGAGAAGAAGAGAAGTATCATTCCACTCTTTATATATAGAGCCCTATTGCCTTCTTTGAAAAAGGCACAAAAAGAAGAAAGTAAAGGAAGCCAGTTGACTCCTGGAAGACAGTTCGAGCAACCAAAAAGTGGCTGGGAAGCACAACGAACACTGCAACTCCCAGGCTGCATCCTAGACGAAGGCGCAACACAAGAAGAAGGGTGCAGTATAAGAGCTGTCTATTGTAATTACGATAATTGTGCCAACCTTATATATATATATATATATATATATATATATATATATAATTCCTGTGTGGCGTTGAGCTTGGCGGTCCGATGCTCCGCCCCATCTACACCGGCGGCGCGCTCGTCGTGGCCCCCGGCCGCCTCCCGGAGTGACCCCCCTCCCCTCTGGCTCGAGTGCGTGGGCCCAGTGGCCCCCTCGGGTCCAGCGCTGGCCGTGCGCCCCCCTACGCCTCGGGCCACGCGCCAGGCCACGCCCCCCTCTGCGCTTCGGGCCGTGCGTCTCGGGCCCCGTTCCGCGCCCTTGGGCTTCGATCCCGCTCTTTTCATTTTTTGTGGTTTTTTGATTTTTGATTTTCGAATCTCCTTGGAGATTCGATCTGGTATGGGCTCTGTTTAGCTGTTTCCTGTTTCGTTTCCATTCAATAAAATCGGGTTTAAAAAAAAAAAAAAAAAAAAAAAAAATATATATATATATATATATATATATATATATATATATATATATATATATATATATAATTTTATATTTGTATACCCTAAAAGGATGGTAATGTTAGTTATGATAATGTAATTTTAGTTAATATCATTTTTATTACTAAAAAGAGAATTAATTAGTAAACATCTTACATGTAATGTTTACAAATTTGCATATTGCAAAGCTTGACACCTAAGTACCAGGTGTCTTCATGCCTGGCAATTGATGTCATGCAAGGATGGGATAGTAAATTCCATCCAAAATAGCAATGATCATGTTGGGGGTTGTTATGTTATATGAGAAGGGGGGAAGAGAGTGCTGCCTGTACAAAATCCCTCTCCTCTTCTTCATTCCTTCTTCTCCATCCTCTTTTCCTCCTCTCCTTCTTCTTGTGCTGCTTTTGTTGCTGCTGCTATTGCTGCTGCCGCTACTGCTGTAGAGGTCGACCGTCGTTGCTACCACTAACCACTCTACCATCGGCCAACACCACCTTTTTCTCCTCCTCCTTTATCTTCCCCCAAATCAAGGTATAACTTCCCTTCTCTTTCCCCAAATTATTCCACATCAAATTTAGGTTAAAACTTATACTAAATCAATTCAAATTTTGAAATTTTTGGGCAATTCAAAAATTAGGCAACTAATTGGGATCAAATCTAGGTTGCTCAAGCCAAGGCAAGCCCTCACCCTTACTTCCCTTTCAAATCTTCTCTTTTCCATCATTATTTTAGTTGCATTAGAAATTATAATTTTGATGTTAGGAATGGATATAAATATGTACGAAACATCAACCGAAAAACATGTGTTTCTGTCATTTTTTACTCAAGTGTTATGTGTTAACCTAGCAAAGTAGCCATTAATCTGGCAAGTGGTTATTCTTCAACAAGTTCTTGAGGGTTTAAGGGTATTCTCTAACAGTCTGGAAAGGTCAAAAGGCTCCATGAAATGATCCTGTATTTTTGTCCTAGATGAAATAGCATGATACTATTTTTTGGATATCGAGAATTCATTTGTGCGGGATATACATGGGTTGTCTTTGACATTAAAGGTGTTGTCCATGTTAATTAACTTTAGCTAGTTAATTCTGACCTATATTTTATAATATTTTTGATCACTGTTTTATCTTCAAGTTTGGTTATGATTCTTTTAATGCCTACACATAACCTCCATTACCGAACCACCCATATGACACAACATGGTAAAGACGTAGAAACATAGACAACCGAAAATTTGGTGAACCCTAATAATATGCTAAAAAAAGGTGATTTATATAAAGAAGTTCAAGTCTGCATTATCACAACGTTTATTAAAGTACTCAAATTTGAGGAAAGTTCTCGGACTCGGAAGGAGACTTGTGGCAGCTTCACCCAAAGCACATTTCCAAATAATAAGTAAAATAAGCTAGCTCGCTATGGTATGAAAGAAAGATTCTTCTTTCTATAATTTTTTTCTTATTTATTAAACTACTTGGTTACCGGTGTTGAGAGTTGCTCCACCGAAGGGGTCGGTGTACTCGGGATTTTATATATTGCGTGGTACCGGTATTGAGGGTTGCTCCACCGAAGGGGTTGACATACCCGAGAATTTGATATAAATTTTGCCTATTGTAAAAATCCCGAAGTCAACAAATACAAAGGAGACTTTGCCGAAATTTTTAGCAATTTTGGGAGTTAGCCAAATTTAGAGAGTTCCAGGATTAGGAAAACCTAATTGAATTATCTAATATATCTAGCTTCCTAGTCGACAAGATATTACCATATGGCGTATTGTCTTTGACACACGAGATAGTAAGATAAGTTGATTGATTTCTTGCAACGATTATTACCATATAGCGTGTTGTTCCGACACATGAGATGGTAATGAGTTGGATAATCTCACTACAAGAAAACATGATTTCTGTGACATGTAACGTTGTCACATAAGTTATGAAACTCGTGACAAAACATCTTCTGTGACGAGTACACTAACGACTTATTTTCGTAGCATATACCTCCATAGCTAAAAGTATAAGTGACGACTAAAAGTCATTGTCACAGAAAGTTCTCTTCTGTGACAAGAATATGTTGTCAGTGATAGTATATTTTCTATGACAACAAATCCGTCACTAAAAATATTATAAGTGACGCATGGTATTGTCACAAATAGCATTTTATTGTAATTACAAATAAATATATATTTTTTAACAAAAAAATAAAAATTATTTCTGTGGCGATGTTTGATCTCACAAAAATTTTTAGTAACACTTTTATTGTTGTCACAATAACGAATATGTTTAGTTACAAGTACATGTCATCATTTACAAACATTTGCAGTAACACTTTTATTGTTGTCATTGTATACTTATATGTTTAGTGAAGGTAAATGTTGTCACCGTAGTGTACACTTTATGTGTTTGGTGGCAAACCAATATTGTCATGAGTATTTTTTTTTCATTGCCATTATACATTGAAACACAAGAACACACTATACAATATCGCACAATTCTTGCTAGCAGTTGTAGCTCAGTAATTATAGACAACAACATGAAAAGTAATCCTAGCAATCCTCAAAAAGTAATTATATTGCTCCTCAAAATTCAGTACATATAACATGAAGAAAAGTAATATTTAGTACTTGTAAAACAAAGTATCAAAACTAGCGGGTACATAAAACCTAGAGTAATCTATAATGTAAACTAATGAACAATTACATATGCAGCTCCTGTCTTGGTGATGATCAATCTTTACTGGTGATGATCAATCTTTACTAACCTGCATAAATTAATAAAGAGTATTTAGAATAATACGTAAGTATATATATACAAGAACAAAATTGTCAATAAAATTTGATCATTCATGTCATGCACCATGTAGATAAAACTTGATCATAAACTAGTGGAAGAAGAAAATGTAAATTCAATAGCAGAACAATATATGAGGTAGAAACCCTAAACAAAAAAAGGAATAGAAGCTAAGAAAAAGAGAGAACAACAAGAACGAAAGTTGCCAATTGATGTGATTTTTATACAAAACTGAACCAACCAACAATCTAAGGGTTTCTATCTCATTGTTGCTAATATACTTCACAAGATCAAACTTGTGGTAGTTTATATGAAAGGGATGAAACCAGAATTACTACAACATAAGCAATGAGAATAAAGAAAAAGACACAAATGTTTGCAGTTTATAGTTCAAAAACCAAAAGTAAGGTGTCTTTACATTAGTAGGTAGAATGGAAATATGAGGTATCTTGTTTTCGAACACTTATCGGAGTTTTTAGCTCTTGTATTTGTAGGAACTGAAATATCTGGAGACTCTAATTAAGAGCCAAAAGGGAAGCCATTCGTGCTTGGAACATGGCATTAAATTGACCTTGAATTTGCATCGTAAGATCATTCCTGATGTCGTCTTCCATACTTTTCCTAATTTTAGTTCTAAGGTCATCACTAACATTTGCTCTCATTTTCTCTTGCAAATTTTTCATCACATCAGCCTTCACACTTTCAATCATGGATTCTCTTGCCGACTCGATAGCTTTTGTACTTCTTCCTGCATGTTATCTAGATATCTTATCCTTTTTGTTGGTGGTATAGTTCTAGCTCCTTTACCCAGAAAATAACTAGACTTTTGACCAAGAACTTGAAGCAACATCTCATCAGGTGTAAGTTGAGATTCAGGATCAACTTCTTCTTGTTGAATGACAAGGTCATAAAGCTTTTCCTACACATGAATCACGATCAAAATGCTTAACTTGACGTTTACATATAAAAGAAATTTACCTATACAATCTCAAGATAATATAAAGTACATGTACATGAACTTCTTTTGATATCGGATCAGACCACTATAATTCTCCTTCTTTATTTTTCTTGGTATGTTGTTTAAGCCAAATCTCATCTGGTGGTGGCTTTCCACCAGAGATCGGACCTCTCTGTCAGAAAACCAAGACATTTAAAAGTACAACTAGATGAAATGCGTAAAAACTTGACAAAGAGGACAAATGTGTTTACCATTGACACCTCTACTTCAGCAAAAGATCTTGTTCCGCAAGTATGTTTGGTCACAAGCTTAGCTCTTTTTCTTGCATTTCTTTGACTAATTTTCTGAAAACAATTAATAGTGTATGAATGACAAGCAAAAGGAAATACAAAAGATCAAAAATGCAAGTCAATTTTAAAACAAGAATTATATAGTGCTAAAGATGTATTAGGAATATTAAGGAATAAAAATATGCCTTTTAAAAAGTTAAACAATCCAATAAATACCTAAAAATTATCTGAACCGAGGTACTCTATCAAAAGCTTCCAATCTTCAGGCTTTACATCCTTAGGAGCATTTTTTAGCCTTTCTTCATCTGTATGAAACTTCTTATAGGTCTTATATAGTCTATGCTTCTAATTTCTATACAAGCGTCGCATAGTATCTATAACAAATGCTTGAAACCTGTGTTGCTTGCATTCTGCAACTGTGAACTTCTCCTAATATAAGGCAAAAAATATACAAATAAAATAATTCATTAAGTAGTTCATATCTCCAAAACATTAATGCAAATACATATATAAATACAATATATTACCTTCACTTTGATCCACATTTGTTCTCCTATAACACCTATGATATCTTCCCACTTGGCATCCACCAATTTTCTCTCTTTTTCCACAAACAAAGGGGCTATATTTCTAACTATATACCCACAAAAATTGACTACATCTCTTGAATTGTCTCCAACAGCTCTTTGAATATCGTCAGGCATAACAATTTTTAATTTTCCAGCTTTGGTTTTCAACTCTAAATTCAAACATTTGTTTTTTCCACTTACAGTCTTTCGGATGTTATTGCAGGATGCTGTAAAGATCAATACATTAAAATAATTAGCATATTGAAACAGACACACACTCACACACACACACACACACACACACACACACACACACACACACACACACACACACACACACACACACACACACACATACCAGCACTAGAATGAGGACTTTGTATTGGTTCAGGTTCACTGTTTGGCAATAATGGATCTTAGACTAATTGATCTTCAGCTCTTCTATTTTCCTAATTACTTGGCTCAGGGTCTCTCCTTCGTTGTGGTTGTGAACATATATTTGTAGGCTCTGCGTTATGATATGTAGATGTGGATTCGACTGAAAAATAAATAATTATATGCTTAGAAAAAATAAATCTAAAATCTATAACAAAAAACTATGAACTCGTATACCATTTCGTCCACTTCGTGTAACTCTTCCAGCTCGTCCACCTCGCCCACCTCGATAACAAACCATTGTCTGCTATGAAAAAATAATATAGTGTACTAAAAAAATAATGAAAGATTAATATACCCACATTTTCAATACAAAACTAATGAAAGAAAATAACTATTCCTATATAAAAGTAATAGACCCACCTTTTCTGATGGAAAATAAGTTTTTCATGATTAGTTAAAATATTATTTACCAGAATATTCAAATTTTTGGAGAATAAATTTTATCGTCCAAGGGTTAGAGTTGCAGAGTCACTTACAGATTGATATCACGATCAAATGTAACACATCAAAATTTTACACTGCTCAGTGTCATATATCAGCAGATAGATTTGACTAACAAAGGCAAACTACTCACAACCAATACATAAAACCTGTAAGGTTCCTGAAAGAGCTCAACACTCTGCAAAATATTTATCATGGTCTCATATCAATACAAGTTGGTCCTAGTTTTGCTGAATTTTCAATAAATTACATAAAAATCGTCCATGTATCATCAATCAGTTCAAGTAGTAAACAAAATTGAAACAATATTGCGACCACTAGAGCAGATGTTCAAAGAAAAAATATTGCAACCATTAGAGCATCCAATAGTTTTGATGTTTCTCTTTGATGCTACAAATTAGTAGTGATCCTGGAACAATCTATAAATATCGATATTCAATGGGGAGTTTAAGACACCACAACAAAAATGGCTAATAACGTTTAATCCCTACTGATGTGTGAAGTAAATCTTAAAAAATGGTCACTAGTTATTTTCTCCAACAGTATCGTTTGCTAGATGAACTCCTACTCAACTTTGACGTTGTCATTTCTAAATGAAGATTAATTAGACTTTATTTTTCATGATGAAAAGATTATTCTTACAGTTCATGCCACTTTCCAATTTGTGCTCAGATGTGATATAGTCATCATATCCCTTTATATGATTCCAATCTTTTCTTATAGATATCAATGTTATTTTGTATTAGTAGTCCCTTTCATTCTTTAATTTAACAAAAGAAGTTGAAAGTATACATTTGTTACTAACCATTGATTTGAATTGGCCAGTCTGTGTTAAAATTAGCGTGTATGTCAGTTTGCAATTAGGATAAATAATACATTTTTTATTCCTATCTCTCTGCTAATGTTTTTGAGATAATCTTGATGTAATTGTGGTTTCCTTATGTTACTTGGATATTAGGCCCTAGCTACAGAAGAAGATGATAATGACGACGATGATCGATTTGGTGAAGAGACAAAAGAAGAAAATAAGGCAGCTGAAGAGCGTACATCAATTATCAAAGTATCTGGAAAGACTGAGTACTATTATTTGATTTTCCTAATATTCATAGGCTAACATGGGTGACAGTAAAAGTTGAGATGTCTTTACATGTACAAAACTTAAAAAATTACTTATGTTTGAACCATTATTAGATCTACTCGATAGCTTTTAGGACCATGAAACTCATATTTGATACTTGCGTGTGCATAGTTCAGATTTGAATATGTCTAACAAAGTTCTGGGCCATACTTAGCAAAGATGGCCTATGGTATCAACAAAGGTATGAACAAAGGTATCACAGAGTGTTATCACTGAAGGTATCACTTAAGTTATCAAATGGGAAGATTCACTGAAGGTATTACTTAAATGCAATACAAGTCTTAGGTACTAAGGAGGAAACCAGTATATCCACAGTGTGCCTATATCAGAAAGAAACATTACATCAGAAAACACTCAAATAACAAAATTACTCATATAGAATAAAATAAATAACAATGGAATTGTGAACATCACAATAAATAACAAAATTATTCGTCATCAAAATGACTATCAAACCTATCATTGTCAAGGTCATCCTCTAAATTGTCATCAATGAACTCCTCGGATCCATCACTTATAGAGGCATTCAACTGATCTATATTGACATTAAAACATTCAGGCTCAACATCATCCAGAGAAAGGATAGGATTGATGTCTTCAGGTTCAGTAGGATACGCCTTTTGCTCAAATTATTGTTGTTGTTAAGCATCTTCTTCTTCTGATGAATCATCAATATCAGTTGAATTTCCATCCTTCTCAAGTAGCGGTGGCATATTGTAAAGAACACGAGGAGTGGTTTTAACAACGACAAGCCAGTCATTAGCAATATTGTCTTCAACGTAAAACACTTGTTCAGCTTGAGAGGCTAATACAAAAGGCTTATTACTGTTTAAAGACCCATGCACATTGACACTTGTGTAGCCATATTTATCGACCTTGTATCCTCTTCCAAGTCGTCTCACATTCCACCAATGACACCTAAAGAGAAACACTTTAAGTCCTCCTATATAAGATAGTTCAAAAATATCTTATAAGGCGCCATAATACTCTTTTTCTGGGGAAGAATCATCCCCTTTTACTAGAACTCCACTATTCTGACTTGTTCTCTCCGTGGCACGATCATTCATGTGAAATTGAAAACTATTGACAATATATGGGGTATATCGATGAGTCATTCTTAAAGGACCTGTTGCTAAACTTTGGAGCTCATTTATTGCATGCCCATCTGCATGTAGCTTTGAAACCTATTAACATAAAGGAAGGTGAATTAATAGATGGATACAATTCAGAGAAGGAAGCTATATATAGTTGATAACATAAGTTACTTACACGATGATAGAACCATGTATGAAACTCTTTGTCATGCCTATCCAATATATTTCTTGAGCTATTCACTGAAATTTTAGTTTTGTGCTCCCTACAAATGAGCAAATTGTTTAGTCAACAATTCCTTGGACAATTAAGTAGATTCTAATGTAAGTTATTCAATAACTTGCTCAATAAAAGGACACACTTCATCACAATTTTGTAGCACATACATACGAGCTTGGTCGTATTCTTCAAAACTAAACTCGTATAAGACATAAGCTCCTTTTGGACGGCTGAATTTTACAAAAACTGATAGCCTATGATTTGAGATACGACCATCATCATTTCTTGGTGCCTTATTAAGTTTTGTCTCCACACTATTAAGGTACCGTACAAAAAATGTAGAGCACTCATCCTGTATATATCCTTCAGCGATTGATCCTTCCGGATGAGCTTTATTGCGGACATATTTCTTAAGTGTACATAGATACCTATATAAAATAAATTATTTTTTATTTTTAATTCAAAGGAAAAAAACCATAAAAATTTGAAAATGATATAATATCAGCAAAGGTTACCTTTCAATTGGATACATCCATCTATAAGGCACATGCCCAACGATATTAGCTTCATTTGCCAAGTGAATTGGCAAGTGGATCATAACATCGAAAAAGGCCGGTGGAAATATTGTTTCCAACTTGCATAGTGTTATAGGGATATGTGCTTCAACTTGCTATAGATCAACAAGTCATAATGACTTTGAACATAAGTTCTTAAAAAAGTTACTTAGCTCAATCAATGGCTCACACACCTCTTTCGGAAGTAACCCCCTGATAGCAAGTGGAAGTATTCACTGAAAAAATATATGGTGGTCATGACACTTCAAACCATGAATTTTCTTCTCATCAACATTGACACATCTTGATATATTTGACGAGAAACCATTAGAAACTCTTATGGTTGCCAAAAAGTTACAAAATTTAATCTTTGTACTTTGCGGTAAGACATAGCAAGCTACATGCAGTATTAACTTATTACCTTGAACACGAGGATGAAGAGTTTCTCTAATACCCATGTCCACTAAGTCATAATGGCTCTTAATTGTGTCTTTTGTCTTTCCTACCACATTCATTATAGTTCCAAGCACATTAGCTGAAATGTTATGTTCAATATGCATAACGTCAAGATTATGATGTTGTAGAAGCATGAAAAATCTTAGCATGATACAAGGCGCAGAGGCGCAGGCGGTCAAGCACGCTAACAGCAAAGACAAAAGTCACAAATAGGTGAGAAGCTCAGAAGTCCTTTTTTTATTAATCATGGCTACAAGAGTCTGATACATACTCGTCACGATTACATAAAAGACTACATAAAGACATAATTATAAGGATCTGTTACAAAAGACTTTGTGATTACATGTGCCGAATTGAAAACTCCTACGGATCTACGTCGGGATTACTCTTTACCGTGTGATCGTCATGAAGAGAGGCACTGTCGATAAAAGATGTGAAGACAGTCTCCATCAAAGTCTCCACCACAGCTTCCCCCCTCTAGACGTGTAGCACTTCCGAAAGCAGCTATTAGCCTGCCGAAAGCTCGGCCACAACGAAGCAGGAAGACCCTTTTTTCAAAAGGGCATCAGCTTCTGAGGGTCTTTTAGCCTAATAAAAGTATGCCGCCGCTAATGAGCAGGGCAGAGCACAACCTGTGGCTCTCCGGGTTGGCCATCTACCCACAAGCTAGGTCGTCAGGACCTCCAAGGCGTCGCCCAGGTTCGAACTCCTCATGAGAAGCATTCCAGCACGTTTCGAGGCTCATCAACAATTCTTCTACGAAGGCATAGCCCCTTTGAATGAAGGAATTCTCAACCAAAATTCGACTTAGGCAAGGCCAACCGTCGCTCGAATATAAGTCTGGATCCAGCATGGTATTGAAGGACAAGAAGAAGAAGAAGACGTGACTCTTCAGAAGAAACTCTCACTTTATATAGGGTGGGAGTGGTCCAAAATGCAGGCCACATTACCGACGGTCAAAGTTCCCATATTAATAGGATGAACCTAGGACTCAGCACGATGAACCTCATTAAATAAAGTTCATTCAACTAAATCCTAGACTATCCTAGGACCCCTTAAAATTCTCCAAGTAACGGTGGCAATTAAGAGGAAGTTGTTCATTAAGGAGCGGTCATTTAGTGCTCTTTAAAAGAAGACTTCAAAGCCAATGCCTTCAATCCATAGGCGCAACTACATTCCTGCGCAACCTCAGGCTCAGACTAGTTATGTTTTCATACCACCTAAACTCCAATGGTACAGCACTCTGCTCCGACCCAGAAGCTCAACTACCTTTCGTTAGAGACTTAGGAGATACCATTGCATCCAACACAAGTCCGCATGCCGCACCAAAAGTACAGTAACCTCGTCAACCTAAAGCACAAGCCTACTCGTCGCCCTAAAGCACAGTGATTTTGTCGCTCAAAACACAGCCTTCTCGTCGCTCATACGCACAGAAGCTCCGTCGTTTTTGAAGCATAGTCCACTTGTTGCCTGAAAGTAAAGAGGCTCCGTTGTCTCCAGAAGAACGGTCTACTTGTCGCCCAGAAGCACAGCAGTACTCAGACCTTGCCAGAGGTGCAGGAAGCATGATTCCACCCAGTCGGTTTGCTTAAACTGACTCTCTCAAAGACAGGATTGGGGTTAATTATGATTGATATATTATCAAATTGATTTAAATCTTAGACTGTAGGTCCTAAAAAATCAAGTTGCACCTATCAACAAAGTCAGAAAATCAAGAAATACAATTTTCAAATGAACTGCGCAGACATCAGATTGCGCATCATTCCGATTGCGCACACCGGACTGCGCACACTTTCAACTGTGCAGGCTGACGTGGCAATGTCATCATTATCTGACAAAATCAAATCTTTCTGACAGCTGACAGCACGAAGAACGAGGAGACTGTTCGTTTATTGTGCCGCACAGCGCTCGAGGACAGCTGTACATGCAGCACAATCCAATGCCTGCGCAATCCAATACCTGCGCAATTTATGTGGCACACTTCATCCTGACAATTGACAAAAGTACACGTGACATTCATGTCATCAATTGCTCGTTACGTGGCAACCGTCTTCACACGATCATGCGCATTTCAATCAAATGATGACATGTGTCCAAGACAGTCAGCCCATGACCAGACAACTGCCTGCGCAGTCTGATGCTGCGCAATCTAGTTCCTGCGCAATCCAACTTGCGCCATCCAGAATAACTAAAAATTAATTATTTCCAGAACTCTATAAATAGAGTTTCAAGTCTTCATTCAAGGGGATCACAGATCAGATCAGATAGAGAGATCAGACATTAAAAGTTCAGAATTATCAGAGAGTTCAGGAGTTCTTATCCAAGTGCTGCTGTATTCTTCCGAGGCTTTTGCCTTCAATTCTCCGAGGCTTTTGCCTTCAATTCTCCGAGACTTTTGCCTTCAATTCTCCGAGGCTTTTGCCTTCAAGTCAACTTCCGAGGCTACCATCTTCAAAGTTCACATCATCCAAGGGATAAAGCAATCGTCTTCTAGATTGGATTCCTACAGTTGTACCTTTCCCAGAATTCTTATAATCTTTACAAAGTTTGTATCAATAAAGTTTGATACTTTTGTTTTTTCAAACAAAATGGCGACTCTGCTGGGGACGACTTTCTCCTCCGACGAGGAAGTGACAACTCAATGTGACATAGCGTCTCTCGGGAAGACGCAGAAGACTCTGGTTGTAAAGGTCAACCAGACGGCCTACGAAGCCATGATCAACTCCAAGACCACTCCCCGCACTGCAACAACTGCCATGAGCAAAGTGCGCCCAGTGTGGGTCCCCAAGACTGCTGCACAGTCTGGCAGTTCTGCCACCAAGGCTGCTGTGCAATCTGTTGCACAGTCTGCTAGCAAGACTGTTGTGCAGTCTGTCCATTCTGCCACCAAGCTTGGTGTGCAATCTGCTGTTTCAACTGTTGTACAGTCTGTCTCAACTACTCATGCACAGTCTGCTACTTCTTATGCTACCTTATCAAAGTATAAGACTCCTATGCCCCTGGCGCAGTTAGCAGCAATTTTTCCTGCGCAAACCAATATTCCAGCAACTAGAGTGCATCCTAAACACTCTGAGGCAAGAACTCCTGATGCGCAAACCACAATTTCTGTGGCTAGAACCAGTGCACCATCTGCCAGAGTTACTCATGCACAAGTGGCCAGTGCGCCATCAACCCATGCGCAAACCATGTCTGTGTAATCCATGAAAGACAGCCCTTTGGCTAATCTTTCTTCCTCTCACAACAAAGGCAAAGGCTCAGTTCCTCCTCTCAAGCACTCTGCTACTCCAGCACAATCCACTGGGGGTAGTCTTTTAGCTATTCCTCCTCCTCCTCGGAACAAAGGAAAAGGCCCTTTGGTCTTTTCTCAAACTTCTTTGTCTCGTGACTTAGAAGACAATAGAGAGAAAAGCTCTTTAGCTAACCCTTCTTCCAAAAACAAAGGAAAAGGCCCTTTGGTATTTTCTCAGTCTTCTTCGGTCTTTACCGTTGATCTGAATGTGCTCCGGCATCAGTCAGTACAAAAACTCTTTCAAACAAGGATTCTTCTCTCTATGTTAAAAGAATTTGTACTGATCAGAGAGGTATTCTGCCTACTCCGGTAGTAGAGTTCCAAGATCTCCCAACCCTCAAAATCTTCCATTCAAGACAGGGAAAATTACTGGTAACTCAAACAGAAACTCCTGGGGGTGAATTTGCTGATCTAAGAACTTATCTCAACAGGCCAACTTCGGTAAAACGTAAACAGCCAATGCCGAAGACCAAACATCATCAAAAGCAGACTTCCAGGATCAAGAATCCGGACACCTATGCCAATGAAGTGAGCACTTCCCTGTACACTCAAGGGACAAGACATTTGAAGAACCGGAACCATGTTCCGAATGTTATCAAAGAACATATCCCTCGAACTTTTCCTCGTCCCGTTGCTGTTCCTGATCTCCGAGAACACCTCAAGCAAAAATAGGACAACATTCTAACATCCCCAGTGCAACCACTTGGACATCACTGTAACCACAAAGTTATCATCAAGTGTTGTTGTCAAACAACAAGACAATCTGTCTTCGATCGTCTGAACTTTCCTAACTCTGACCCTATGTCTGAGGACGAAGATGAGGTTTTGTAAGCCTCCGTCAACATGACTTCCAGAGACACTGGGGGTAGGAAGTGCTCTAAGCACGGGAAACCTCGTAGGCCAAGTCAGCGGTATTTGGATCTACTTCAAGAATCTTCTGAAGGAGTTTTCCAACACACCCGTTCCCGAAGCCGAGATACAATCGGTCAAAGGAATCTTCAAGATCCTTCTGGTCGTTTCCTTCCTTCTCATTCAGGGGATGATTCCTTCTCCGACTATGATACATACAACAAAAGCTCAGAACAGACGGTGTCCTCCACTGTACCCAGGGAAGTGACAGCTTATATTGTCAATGAAGACCCCGACGCTTCCAGTTCAGCTAATCAGGAATAGTGAATTGCTGTACTAGAAGACAAGCTAAAGACCATGGCTGAAATGGTCGCCAGTATACATTCTATTATTGTGGCACAACATACTACACCACCGACTGTACCTGCTGTAAGTCCGAAGATCATAGCATCATCGGTGCCGGTTAATGTAGGGCTAGGGGTAGCAGCTACTCAAATACCTCCTGTACAAGTCCAACCTACACCCAGTCAGTCAGGGGCTGGGGGTAGTACTTACAATGCTGTTCCTCCTCCTACCGCTCTGACCTAACCTGCTCCTTCTACATCAGTAGAAGATGCCAATGAAGCTGTCAAGCTCTTGCGAACTCAGTTCGAAGCTTTCAAGGAGAAAGACAACTTGCAAAGGTTGGGGATCAAGCAGCCTTACCCAGTTGAATGGAAAGAAGTTCCATTTCCTCCGAAGTACAAGATCCCAACCATCTCGCTGTTTGATGGCAACACTTCTCCCAGTCAGTTTATTAACCATTTTGAGGTAATGACTGTCCAACTTTAACCAAATGACGCTCTTCTTACCAGAGTGTTCGTCGGTTGTTTAGCCGATGTAGCATACGACTGGTACAGAAGTTTGTCCGATGGTTGTATCACTTCCTTCTCAAGGCTTAAACAAATCTTCTTGGAACAATTTTATGAGGGGATCAACGACATGACTATGTCGGCTCTCAACAAAATCAAACAGAAACACAATGAAACCGCTGAGAGTTTCATCGAACGGTTCCGCCGAGAAGCCTTGAAGATGCCTCCAGGAACTCCGACTGCTGTCACCATAGATACCTGCAAGGCAAATCTATTGCCCATCATCAGTATGTGGACAGGGTCTACTCAATTCCAAGATTGGCCATCCTCATTGTCAACGCTAAAGCCGCTGAAGTTAGCGCCGACAAATTCAAGCAGCTAGGGGTACAAATGTCTAACCCCGACCGGGATAAACATCAAACATCAGGTGGTGGCAATCGCCAGAATAACTGCAAAGCAAAAAAAACTTTGAACATCAATTTGAACAAGAACAAAGAATCTCTGGCGGTTAACGTAGCTCCCCCTACGTCTACATCCACTCCTTCAGCACCTCCACCAAGGGAACCTCGTCCTAAATTAGAATATTCCTTTGACGAGAATGACACTGCTAGTATCTTTGATTGCTTGATCAAAAGCAACAAAATCCAACTTCCAGATCCTAAGAAGCCCGATGAAGTCGGTAAGACTGATCATCCCAAGTACTCATGTGTCTATCACAGGTTCATCGGACATCCCACTCGAGCATGTTATGTGCTCAAAGGCAAAATTCAGGAGATGGTCAATGCTGGCATCGTCACTCTGCAACAAGACGAGAAGACTATTACTGCAAACATGGTATCAGTTCAGTTTGGTGACTTTCCGCCCCAGATAGTGCAGCATGGCGTCATTTCTATCCCTAAAGCTACTCTTGAGATTGAGAATCTTTCTCCTCCACAAAGTGAAGGTCTTGTCCCGTTGTCTCTTGACAATGGCGAGATTATGTGGATTCATTCGGATCTTGCTTCAGAGTTTGAACTTCCCTCTTCCTCAAAGAAGAAAAGTCGCTCCAAAGGCAAGACAAAGATTTGCAATATGGTGTCGTTTGACCCCATAGTTGATGAAGAAATCTTGTTGGGCACCAGATCAGGGAAAGCCTATCTGATGGATTACCCTGAAATCCAAGAGAATCCTGCTCCTTCTTCTTCTGAGCCTGCTCCAGTGCAGCCTACTTCCACTGAAGATATTCCTACTGCATCTTTACCGGTTGTAGTGTCTATTCCTCCCAAACCGACGGTCGTTGATAAAGGCAAACAGTAAGTCCGCTTCGACAAACCTTTGAAGAAGACATCTCCTTCTGGACTTGAAAAGCCTTACAACTTTGACATCTTAGCTCAGTTGGCCAATACACCGGCCCGGCTGTCCATCTTCGAGCTTTTGTGCCTCTCTAAAGAGACTCGGAAAACTCTAAGCGTGGCTCTCATACAAGCAGAAACCTGTCTAGCCCTTCTTAAGAAGCTGGAAGCAGAACCAGTCTCTTGCCTCCATTGTCATAGTGTGTTGGAGTTAATTCCAAACATAACTTTCACTCAAGATGACATGTTGATGGAAGACAACAGGCATGATCATCCTCTGTACTATACAGGATATGTCGACTCAGTGAAAGTCGATCGTATTCTGATAGATCCAGGGTCTGTCCTCAGTATTATGCCAAAGACAATGTTGGATGTGCTGAAGATTCCAGTGCATAGTCTCTCCAGTACAATCACCACTATTCTCGGGTTCAACCAGGAAAGGAGTGAGCCTCTGGACAAGATTCGCCTAAAACTCCAAATAGGCAATCTTCGTACAAAGGTTACCTTCTACATTATTGACAATCATGGTTGTTCCTACAATGCTTTGCTGGGAAGACCATTTCTGCACGAGCATAACATTGTCCCTTCAACTCTCCATCAATGTTTTAAGTATGTTGATGACAATGGAGAGGTGCAAAAGGAGGTTGCTGATCTCTATCCTTTTAAAGGCATTGAAGCATACTGTAATGATGCACGTATGTACAAGGACGAATTCATGAAGGTTGTCCTATCTCTGGACACTGAAGAAGAGCAAGAAATAGTGCCTAATGACACCCTTATTATTCCTGTCAAATGGCGTGTTTCTCGTCCTCAATCCTCCAAGCCACTGGCTATTCATTTGCCAGTTCAAAAGCAATCAAGTGATGATCAGGATAAAAGGAAGCTCACCTCTTCTGAGCCGCTTGTTATCGACCTCCGTCGTAACAAGGATAAAAAGCAGCTCACTTCTTCTGAGCTACTTGTTATCGATCTATCTCATCACAAGGGCAAAAGGGAGCTCACCTTCTCTGAGCCGCTTGTTATCGACCTCCGTCGTAACAAAGCCAATCTTCTCCCACGTTCTTTCTCTCCCCTCTTGTAATCAATCTGACCAAGCCTACTAAGGCTAAAGGTCCTGCTGTAAATACTAATGTATAAATCAATGAAAAAGCACCTACTTTCCAGTATACTGATGTCATTTATCATACTAAATGCTATTTGGATATGTTAGATAGCTATCAGTCATTTACAATGGGAGTTGTGTAATCTCTTCAAACAGAAGTTTCATGTGAACACCCAAAGGATTTATATCGTATTGTTCCTGCTCGCAAGAAAGGCGAACGTCCAATACTTTTTAGTAAAGGACCGGAACAACAATTCAGCTATACGGATGATAGCAAAGTTAACGACACGGGGCATCTTCAATTCCGTCGTTATAGTCAACAATCAAAAGACATCGTCCGAAAGATGGGTTACGACTTCAAGAGTGGTCTCAACTACGGTAAGGGTAGAAAGACTCCTCTCCGTACGGCTGTTCCAAAAGAAAAGTCAGATATGTACTACAGCAGGACCAAAAGAGGTCTCGGATATGCTTCTCCTCCGATGTTATCCCCAGCAGAGTTGCCATTTTGCAAACATAGACGAGGATCAATCAGAATCCGAATTTGATATGAAATCCCCAGATTTACTCGGCTGCATCCGAACAAACAAATCGGCACACGCCACATGTCTCCTCCTTCGCTTATTTTGATAACCACCAGAGATCTCGATTGAGGGGAATCTCAATGTCCGCCATATGTCAGCACCGTAAAAGCTCGTACCGTGTAATGATGGCAGATTCCTTCATATCTCAAAACCCTAATGTACATCGTATATGTGCTCTTTTCTTCTATAAATAGAAGGAGTTTACCTTCAACAAAAGAGAAGAGACCACGGAATATCAAACCTCCAGCTCGAAGCATCCTCTTGATTGGCAACCCTAGAGTTCCATCAAAGGTATCAGAAAGTCAGAGCAAGTTCAACCCGTCGTCAGATCGTCAACGGAGTAAAGGAGCCGCTGCAGTGCTCGATCTCCACCATCACACTTTCCCAGAAACTCTTTCCCTTATACTTAGAATGTCCTGTTTAGGACTTCCTTCTCTGTACATAGGTCTTTTTACGTTCAATAAACAAAAAGTTCATTCAACCTTTTGTGATGTCGAACGAAATGGCGAATCTGCTGGGGACTACCTTCTTCTCCAACGAGAAGGCGGTGACGCAATCTGATGATGACTTACTGGAATCTTCCCAGAAGATGCTGGTTGTACGCTTCGACCAGCAAGCTTTTAAAGATCTACTTTCTGATGAAAAGTTGAATACTTTAAAGTGGTTCGTAAAACCGAAGAAGACTCGACGTGTCTAGATTCCCAAGACGGCTGTGACAAGCAGCACGATGGAAGGAACTGCGATCCAGAACCCCCTCAACGTTGAAGCCCCAGAGAAGATTTTGGCTGCTACAGCAATATCTCCTCTTTCGATTCCCATCCTGGGAAAGTATGGCGAGGAAGACGGTGTCGCTATAGCGGGACTGACGTATATTTAACCAGGCCAGTAGACCTTGTGCAAGTTCCCAAGTTGGCCACATATCGTAGCTAGTATTCACTCACGTAGATGGTATGATTCTCGACTCTTATATCTGATATGATCGTTTTTCTTGCCATTGCTCTAGCTATAGTTTACAACTTTAACCTTGCCATGCTACTTTCATGTACTTTCTACTTTACCTTGTATATTCTCTCTATTTACTACTATATTTTCAATATCGTCTAACTAGAACTGTTATTGGAGATTTGTGCTCATTCTATTCTGACTGGATATGTTGAAATTTCTTTAGAGATGGTGGCAAGGACGAGTGTCCTACCTGCTATGGTCCTCATGACATAGTGGGCGTAGACTAGGAGACCCTTATCGAGTAGGGATTAGTTCCAGTCGATGAGGCATTAGTGGTAGCTCTACTACATAGTTTAGTACTAGACTTTGTCTCCAGATTATACTTGGGCTTGTTGTTATTTAGTATTTGTATTTGAGATTGTTGACTCTGAGACTTTGGACTTGTATTATTCTGTGTTGGACTTTCAGGATGATATTTTCATATCTTGTCGTCTTTATCTTTCAGTGTCATCTTTTCTTTCTAGAATTTGTGGTTGAGTATATTATATTGTCATTGCTTGTCCTCCGTTCGGAGTTGACCATTCTCGACATGTTTTGATATTTTAACTGCTATTAGATAGTAGACCTAGACAGCATTCTATGCCATTTCTACGGCGTAGGCTGGGACGTTGTCTCGCACTCGTGCCCTTACTCTGGGTGCGGATTGTGACACATTTTTAGTGGTGGCCCATGCAGGTCAGAAGTCGTAAGTAGTGCAATATCGTAGTGGTGCTCGACTTAGAGTGCTGCTATGAGCCTGCTATAGGTTTAGAAGATATAGGCTATAGGCTAAGAATACTCAATCACAGTTAGGACTTCTTGAGAAGATTCCAGGGACGACCCTTGATAATCTCATGATAAACTATCTCAAAATTTGATTCCAACTATTTCTGTCTATTCTTCCTTGTCCGTATTTAAACTTGATTCTTGGTGTTCATTGATTTTCTACCAGGATAAACCCCTGGACTAAGTTGCTTCGGTTATGAAATCTAGAGTCTTCTACAGCCATATTAGCAGGCATGACGAAGACATGGGGTCTGATTTTAGATATAATTCTCGGGTTGTAGAAATTTATGATTTTTGCAGCCAAGCATGCGGCAATACAAAAATATTAGATACCACGATCCTAGAGGTATGTACCTTAGTTGCGGACCCTATGATTTATTCTTAGCATGACGAGGATTCTGATAACTTGATTCTTGGTAGACAGGTATGATTATCAGATTACAGAATAGATACCCTATAGAGGGTACCCTGGTATAACGGAGTAGGTATCAGTAGAGACGTTACTTGGGTATTTTAGAGAAGAGAGTGGGAGCTAGGCCACCTGTAGCACCGCATCATGCCCCGCACCAGCAGTGGGATATACCCGGCCAGGGCAGGGCTTTTGCGATGATGATCGAGGAGACCCATACTATAGGTGATGGATTAGGAGATTAGGTCTTGTTCTTTCCTTTTTCTGTTTCTTTCCACCCATTGATTGTTTGATTGCTTTCTTAGTACCTTTAGCTTGCATATATGATGATCATGCTAGATTAATAGAAAAAAATCCCATTGGAGACTGTAATAACATGATACTGTAGAGACTAAAACCTTGCATGTTTGTTCATATTTTATAGAATTGCATGTTGTATAACTTTAGATAGAATTTAGTAGACTTTGATTGTTGGGGGCTTGACCTAGAGAAGAGTACAAACATTTCAAATTTCGAGGACGAAATTTTTCTAGGGGTAGGATTGTAACTGCCTATTTTCAAAAATAAGGGTAAATTTGTTATTTTTCATATTCGAATATTTTTGTGAATATTTATTTATTAATATTGTATTTTAGGGATTAGTTTGGCCGGGTTTGAGTTTCGTCTAGTTTTGACTTTTGTTAGTGACCCGGGTAGTTTAGACTCTAGTCGGGACCCAAAGATTAGCTAGGCATGGCCGACAAACTCATCTCATTAGGCTAGTGCATTTAGACTAAACCCACATGACAAGTTTAGTCATTTAGAGTTTAGAACTTTGACCAATTTGACCTCAATTTCTTGCATGACTTAAATTAACCAAAGGAGACCTATTAGGGCATATTAGACATTTTTTATTGGCCCAAACCTAACCCTTATGGTAGCCAAGAGAGGGTTCCATCTTTTCATTTGCAAAGTAGTCTCCATTCCCATTTTAGTGTTCTTTCCAATCTTGATAGCAAATCCCATTGATTCATTTCTCAAATCTTCTCTTTTCTCTACCAAATTCTCTCATTCTTGCAAGAAGAGAGAGCTACAAGGATTATGGAGCCAAGAGCAAGGAGGGGTGTCCATTTGCTAGAAGAGTCAGTGTTGGACTCGTGTCCTTTGGGTTGTTCTGTAACACCACCTTTCTATTTTCGAGAAATATTTTAGTTACTAAATAATAATAAGCTTGATTTAAACCATTTCGAATAATAATAGTTCATGATTATTTATTTTTATAAATATTTCATGATTGCTTTTGGAGGGAAACTTGAATTTTTAGCAAATAACTAATTTTTAAATTTATTTGGAGTGGTCCCCACTCCTTAACAACTTGTAACTACCTATCTAACAGAATTTTGGATGTTTGTGCAAATATTGAAAAGAGGAGGGGCTGGGGTGTAAATGTTTCATTTGGTGGAGGGGCTTAAGTGAAAATTATTTCAGCCCTATTTATTCTTTGATAGTTGATTGTTCAGCCATTCTTTCTCTCTCTCAAAATTTTGAGCACTCATGAGTCTTTTCGACTTTTTCACTTCCCCAAATTGCTCTGACAAGTTCGAGGGCGTCGGCGACTGAGCTCCGGCGAAGCTCAAGGACGCCTAGGCGAGTCCATCTCGGCAGCATTCCGAGGTTGACGAGCGAGCGCCTCTCCAATTCTTTTTCTTCGTCGACGGGACAGTACCAAGTGGCGCCTTCGACTGCAAACTCCTCGGCGGCACAAATTGCTCCGACGGATCTCATTCTCTCCGGTGACTTCGAGATCAAGGAGTGGTGAGTTCCATCCGACCTTTCCTGTTCTTTTACTCCTTCTCGGGATCGAGAGATCTGATTATTTTTGATCTAAAATTTTAGATCGAGCAGTTCGATCCAATTTCTCCAGTAATGAATTCCTGACTTGTCCGAGACCTCAAGTGGACATTTTATTCTGGTGAGTAATTCTAGAATTTAATTTCAATTTAGAATTATTGATGTCCTTCATATGATTAATGGCACGGTTGTTTTTCGATTTTGAGCAGAGTGCTAGCTCAGGGATGAGAACTTCATTCTTGAGTCCTAATCGATGTTGAGATATGTTTGATTGTACGTAGGAATTCAAATTCTTTTGATCTTGAGTTTTCAATAAAGATTGAGACTATGATTTCTGTTTTTTGTTTGTTTTGTTGGCAAATTATCTCAGTGGAGTTCCCGAGTGCAGTTGAGTTCACAAATCGTATCGGACTCTTGGGACGTGTCGTTGGTCTTGTTCAACTCTTTCAGGTACTATGCTATCTTCTTCTAGGATTGTAGTTTTCTGTGTTGAATTTGATATGCAGTGTTGGTCAGGATTGATAGAGTTGGGATCGGCGAGTCCGTTGTACTTGATCGAGTACTGTTGAGTCCGTAGTTGCCAACTCTTCATATTCAGTTGTTTGGCCGATCAAGTGTGGATCGTGTCTGCACATGGGTGCGTGTCTAGATGGAAATCGGCAGAGCTTGTCTATTAAGCTACTAGGTGTTGTAAATTCTCTATGTATAAATTTCTTATTTCATTTGGATTAGATCAGCAGTAGATTATTGTTTGATCTTGTAGGTGCATATATAGTTCTTGTCTAAATCTTATTGTAAGTATTTTTGTAACATTTATGAAGTCTGGATGAGTGTTCTATTTTTCTCTTTTAATTTCTGATTAGTTGGAAGGGTTACAGTTGGATATATATGGGTTGGTTGGGGAATTTGTATTGTATGGGTGTGTTGATGATGCTATAAGCACAATATCAGCTAGATTGGGAAGTGTTGCTTGTATATTTCCATTTGGATTGTACAATATTTGAATACATGACCTGCCATCTTTATTAGGTTTGAGAGTATAGTTTGGTTGGTGGTATATTATAATGTTGAGCTCTAACCATTTTTGCTCCAATGTTATATGATTCAATTTTATTAATATAAAGGAATGTTCCTTTGGTTGACTGATGCATGGCCAGTCATGATCTGTCATATGTCTTCTAGTTTAGAAGGAAATACAACCAGGGTTTCAACTTGCATTTGGCTGTTTCTATATAGAGGATCCTATGTGTTGGTCAAATCTTTGGGCATCTGACTGCTAGCATAGACTTGAACCAATTTATTGTATTTAAACTTATTCCTTGACTGATTGGCTAAATTCTGTAGAAGGGTTAAGTTGTTGGACCATTTCTTCTTGGGTAAACATTGGACCTATTTAGTTTATAGTATCTGTGCCTACGATAGACTAGGTCGAACCATGGGATGGACCAGGTTAGCCAAATATGGGCTATATTATTCTTAAGATATTAGTAACTAACAAGACTTGATTTGGAATTAATCAATTTGTATTAAATCATAATAGGAGGATATCTAGATCCATTGCTTACCCGTACTTTCCCGGAGCAAGACAAGTACTTTTCTATGGTCTTGTGCATTTACATATCTTATACTTTTCCTGTGACACATTATGACACGATATCTTGTACCCATGTACTTTCCTGTTCTTGTACTTACTTATGTCAGGAGGGGAAATACAATAGCTATGTGACCAAACCCAGTTACTATATTCATGTAGATAGCTTAGGCCTTACATCATGTACGCGGGTCCTAAGTCGTACCCATATTCATGTACTCTTGTACATATTCCTGTACTCATCCCAGCCGGTCACATAGGCTAGTTGTATTTCAAATATGGTGCACATGTCATGTCTTGAACTTCAGGTTCATGGTTACATTCATGTGCTTTATTTTCTGTACTTACATTCCTGTACTTTTATGTTCATTTCTTGTATCTCATATTTCATATTCTCCTGTATGTATTTCCATATCATGATATTTTTGTTCATTACCTAGAACTGTACTTTGCTCCGCTCCTGACTAGGATATGTTGTACGTGAGATGGAGGCTCTATGTGATACTTACTATGGCCGTGAGCCTATAGATGCAGTAGAGCCAGCTGGAGTTGCTCTGGACTTAGAGGCTGAGAAAGCCTAGTATCTTACCCTTACCAGTTTATTTTCTATTGTACTTGAGACTATCAGAGTTCATTTTCCATTTAGCTGGATGAATGTAATAACTCTTAGACATGTACTTTGATTCTGGGATTCGTTTATAGATGCTGTGATCTATACTTATTCATGTTATCTGGTTAGATTTCCCTAGCTTGGTACAGCTTACTTCGTCGTGTCTAACGACGAAGGCTGGGCGTGTCCGACTATTCGGGAGCAGGTCGTGACATGTTCATTAGGAATCAACTCCCAATAGGAATCTCTCTCTAAACCTTCTTTATTTCATCTTTTCCTTGCATATTTGTTAGTTTTGAACCTATAGGAACCACCCCCACGCATGAACCACCATCAGGAATGTTTTAGAGGCTCTTTTGAGTCCTCTTTAGGAGTTTGGGATAGGTTTGGTGTCCCCCATGGAGAAATTCCAAAGGGGGCACATCATGTGTTTGTGTTTTTGTCCTATAGGCTTGTTTGTCTTATAATTTCAGATTTGTATGTGTTAGAGAGTAGATTAACCATGGTTAGGATGTCTAGGTTTGTTCTCATTTGGATACCAATGTTTGAATCTATGTACTATGGCCTACATGCCCTATTTTTATGTAAAAATATCAAATATTGTTATATTTATGGATGTGGACTGATTTGGAGGTTTTTGTATATATATATTGATATGTGTCTTGTGTGTATGTGATAAAGTGTGGGTGTGTTAGTGTTAAGTTAGTGAGTTAGATAATCTAGTTAGTATCCTAGATAATATAGTTAGTATGTGTTTTTTTTTGTCCAAAACAACCAAAATTCGTCATAATTTTCATCCACATTTTTAGTAGCCAGAGCAACGTAGAAATACCATAACTCCTAGCTCAAGACTCTGATCAATCTCCCATTTTTTTAAAAGAACCGTATCAAAGTTAGATTTCTAAATATATATTAATAGGCCAAAATCGTTCTAGAACTTTCTGTAAAACTGTTTGAGTGTTAGCCGTCCGAAAAAGACGAACGTGTTTCGATGTTTTTGCGATTCCGAGAGCTTCCAGACACGAAAATACGATTCGTTTGAAGTTTCGGAAAGCTAATACGAAGGGCTACGTCATACTTTAATCCTAGAATTTACTGAATAGGTCTAATAGGTGCAGTATTGGTTTTAAATAGAAAATTGTCTATACGACATGGACATTTTGTGTATCCTATGAGCCTATGTAGTATGGATATCAAGTGAATGTAGGAATCATAGTTTGTCAAGAATATATATGATATAGTATATATATATATATATATATATATATATATATATATATATATATATATATATATATATATATATATATATATTATTGTTAGGTAATATACGTTAGTATAGTGTGCGTACGTGTGTGTGTGTGCGTGTGTTTGAATGAGATAAGGATGTGTATAGTTAGTAGAGAGAAGTGAGATTGATAGAGGATATGTGCTAGTGTGTGTTTGATGTTGTATAGATGGTAGTGTAGTGTGTGTTGTGAAGGTGAGAGAGTTGGAAAGATCATGCCATCCTATTTGACTTGAGGCTAGTGTAGTTTGTTGAGTGATTTGTATTTTGGTTGAGTGGTAGTGTGTTTGTATGTAGATGTGTGTGGGTGTATTAGAAGAGAGAGGGTGGATTTGGTATATGTGTTTGTGTGTGTGTTAGTGTTAGAATGGAGAGGGATTTTGATGTTATATATATGGATATGTTAGTATGTTAGTGCTTATGTTAGAATCTATGTAGAGGTTAGAGGTATCATAGAAGTTAGATAGTGGTATCTTGTATATGTTAGATAGTTAGTTGTGTTAGTGTATGTTATTATTAGTTAGATATGACATATGTTAGTTGGTTAGAGTTAGAGATGGATATATATACATATATGTTATAGTTAGATATTAGCATCTTAATTATCCATGTGTGTGTGTGGTTGAAGATTAGATGAGTTAGTATCCCAATAGTTAGATATCTTAGATAGTTAGATAAGTTGTATCTTGTATAGATTAGATAATGGTTAGTTTGTAGATAAGTATCTTAGGATACTAAATGTTGGTATCTTAGGATATTGTGATTTATCTTACTTTAAGGTAAAGGGGTTTACCTTATCACATGGTAAGGTAGTGAGTTTACCTTCAAGACAAGGTAATAGGGAGTTTACCTTCAAGGTAAGGTACGGTTACCTAGATACTAGGGCTAGATACTAAGGTATTGGTTATCTAATGGCTTGGGGTAGATAAATGGATGCTAGATAACTATAGTTTGGGTATTGGGAGACTAAGGTATTTATACCTAGACTAAGGTTTTGGACTTCCAACCAAGGTACGGGTATTGGGATACCAATAGGGATAAAGTATACGGTATCTTGGTTAGTATCCTAGGATAGCTTAGATATAGAGTTAGTATCCTATATTAGAAATTAATATCCTAAGTCAGTGGATAGGTAGTAGTCTAGAGATGTAAGTTGGTATCTTGGTGTCATAGGTTAGTGTGTCATATTACCTTGAGTAGGATTACTAGTTAGTAGCTTAGAATTTAGGATACTAGAAGTATATGTGAGATAGTTAGATGTATATAGCTAGTGTACTAAATATATATATTTTAGTATCTTAGATATTAGTATACTAGTAAGTTAGAGTGTTAGATACAAGTTAGTATCTTAGAGGGATAGTTAGTATCTTGGAGGGTAATGAGATGTCTAAGGTATTGACAAGGTAATAGGATTTACCTATAGTCTACGGGTAAGGTATTGGTAGGATGTTAAGATAGATGGGTAGATTCTAGTCTAAAGAAATGGTAGGATCTATTAGCCTAGGATAGTGAGTTATCTACTAGTCTAAAATAGATGGGGTGTGTCACGACCCGCACCCGCTTTTTCGGATACTAGACGTGTCCAAGCCAGCCTACGTCGCAGAGTCGGCGGTAGAACGCTGTCACGGCCAATATGCTCAAAATCACAAAATATATATTTAATACTCATTCACATTATTAAATCAATTTTACAAATTACAAGGTTTACAACTTCACATTTGCTAGAAAATATAATGTCGCACAAAGAAAGTAAAGACAGCTAATCCAACTATCTAGGTTGACCTCAGCATACCCATGTCTTTCCAGTCCTAAGAGTTATCGCGGCTAAACCTGAAAAATATTGGTTTTCAGTCAGGAATGGAACAAGCACACAAACCGACGACAATGCGAGAACACAATAGAATTAACAAAACATGAAAATAACATATGAGAGGTGAAAACTAGAAAGTACTGATGACATAGCAGATGTTGGAGACGACAAGGAAAACAAATAAAAGACAACTATCTATGTGATTTAAAATATCCGTTTCGACATGTGAATGACTAAGGGGTAAATCCGGTACCTGCACGTGTCATGTGCAGATGCTATTATTCACGAATAGACATCATGGGAATAGTTCTGGGTAGTCCACATGTCTACTAAGATATTTCCCCTTCCGACTACTCCGTGTGACGAGCGTGTCAACAAGCAGCAAGACATATGTATAAACATGAAATGTATAGACTACTAAGAATCAAAAAGCAATCAGAAAGTGTACTTGCCTGAGGTCCTGTGCTGGTGAAACCGATAATACTATACCACTCAATGAGCCATAATCACTCAACACATGCAGAAGTCTCCGGATGCTGAAATAAATGTTACCAATGTTTTTAGAATAGTCAAATTAGCTAGAATAGCCTGTCCTTAAGTCCAATTCTGGAAACAGGGGCAAAACGGTAATTTTGGGTCAAAACGGTGTCTACCGTTGGACCCGCATTGTACCGAAAAGCGTGTCAAGGTCTATGGTCTCTAAAGTCGTCAAATTATATGCCAATAGGTTCGGTTTTCTGATACAAACCCAACCGTATGTCCAAAGTTAGATTCCGGCGGGCCGTGCACAAAATCGCCCGTTGGGTCGGACCATGGGGCCCACAAAACGGTGATCCGATCAACTGTCTCAGAATTGGACCAAACTCGGCATACAGGACCAAAAAAATGATACAGTCCTGTTGGTGAAAGTTTCGTCTCGATCTGACGAACGTGCACAAAGTAATCAAGAAATTGCACAGAGGCTGATACGGTGAATTTTGACGGATACGCATCAAATTCGTCGCGCACACGCAACCAATTTGAATTCCGTCAAAGCCCATACGTCCACGAAGCCGATACGCACCTTTGGATGCTTTTGTTTTGCGACCACTTCGCCTGGATTGGCGGGACGCACGTCGTATCGAAGGAAATTTCTATATTTTTAATATTTTAAAACAGTTTTTTCTAAATTTTCAAAGAGGTTTATCTTGATGCATAATGGATGAAATCAAAATCTGTAAACTGCGTTGTGATGTCCTATTGGTTGTCTTCAAATATGTTTAACTAGATTTTGAAGGATCGATCTAGATTGGAAGATATATGCCTTCCAAATGAGGTCTCTGGGATCGAATTAATGTCTCGTTCGAGACAGTTTTTTGTCTATTTCGGATCAATTTTTAATGCGATTTTGGTTCGACTTAATTTGAACTAATTAATAGGGTTTAAAGACCTATAGGTTGTTTATGCGTTGGAACTTGTAGATCAGAAAATAGTTGAATATGGTGATAGAAATCTTACCTCAAATATGCTTGTTTGCTGCCGCTACTGCTGTGGCTGCGTCGCCTTGTTCCAGGCCGCGCGCGGCCCTGGCGCGGTGGCGGTGGCCGGCCGGTGCAGCTGCGGCGGCACGCAGGGTCAGGTAGAGGTCGCCCGTATTGAGGAGGAGGAGGCGTGGGTTCGGTTAGGGTTTTCGAGTTTCTCGACCTCTCTCTCGCTCTCGGCCTATAAATATATGCACTGTTCATCCATCGAGCAACACAGGGTCGGGTTTTTGGGTTGTGGGGAGCTGAGTTGTGTGGTTTTATTTTGATTTCTTTCTTTGTTTTCTATATATATATATATATATATATATATATATATTATTTTTTATTTATTTATTTTTAAGGTGTCCACTTCTTAATGGTGCTTGGAGGCATGCCTCCAAGGGGGCTCGAACCCGTGCCACTGCGCCGGGGTGCTCCACCGTTCCCAATGGGCTACGGCCACTGGGACAAAAATTAATATAGATAATATTACGTATATACCTATATATATAACATGTATATACGTATATACGTTAATAAATCCTAACTATATTTATATGCCTAATCAAATATATACATTAATATAACATGTATACATATACATTAGTAAATCCTAAATACATATTTATATTCCTATATAATTAAATATATATATACATATGATACCATAATATTGCATCTTCCTACTATAGAGTTATTATAACAATATGTACACAGATTATAAAAATATTTTTATTATCAAAATAGAATTAACCAATAATAATTATATGCGTATATATACATATCAATTATCACAACAATATTAATAACAAAATGTAGGAGAACAAAATACAATAATTCAATGCTAGATGTATTAAAATTGCAGGTATAGCCTAAATATCGCTAACTGCACAAGGGAAGCTAAGTATGGTGTTCGTCCTATTTCTAAAATAGAATATCAATTCAATAGCAATAAAATATATATTATATTTTTATATATATATAAATCCTTTATATATGAAATGTCTATTTGGACAATCAAAAATTAATAAATGCAATATGTACGTCTACATGGACGTCTTTGGCCTCACTACAAGATTACATGGGCTTGGTTTCGGTTCGGGTCTAGTCCGAGCTACATCGACACAACTGGGTCTCCTACAAGTCATTAAATTAATAAATAACTTAATTAAATTCTTTATAGAGGTCAAGTCGTAACTTGGTCTGGTTTTCCTAGTTAGGACACACTTATGACTCGGCCATCCTTACTATAGCTAATACACTAGTCAAGGCACGCCGCTGCACTATACATGTCATGATTCCTAGTCGTCTTGTTCTCCAAAACTCAACCATGGCTAAAGTCATTTGCCGTAATAATTAACTAATTAATTATTTATAAAATTCTAAAAATAACATTTAAATAATATAAAAATATTTCAAGATTTTTCGGCAAGGGGGGCTACAAATTTGCCCACCTTAAAAATAAATTCGTCCTCGAATTTAAGGACTACTAAGATATGCAGACTTGGTAGATTGGTGAAAGGTAGTAGAAATTTGTGATAAAAGAAACTGATCGGATAAAATAAATAAAATAGGAAGATAGTGTTTGAAACTCTAAAAGTCCTAAAATGCTCTCAACTTTAACTTTTGGAACCAGTTTGATAAGGAAAATAATCATGAACAAAGTATCGACAAAATCTGCCTTCAACTCCGACAAATAAAATATGTGAATAAATAAATGAATAAAATAATAAAATTTTTGAAACTCCGAAAAAGGAAATCTAGAGATTTGACCTAATCCTGACTGAAATTATTCACAAAATATTGTCTAAAATGATACCTATTACTTTAAATAATCCTAGTAATAAAATCAATTGTCCAAATATTGTTAAGAATAATCCAGATATTTATAGCTATATTTTTTTCACAAATACAATATATATCTTCTAAAATAGTATAGTAATAATTTGAATTTAGTATAACTCTTGATAAAATAGTAATTCAAATAATCCTGGAATAAAATCTCTTCTAAAATGTTAAATAAATATTGGATTTATCAAATCAAAATCAATCCATAATAATTTTAAAAATAATTCAAGATTTTATTAAAATATTATAACTGCATTTGATCTAATCTAAATATAATACAATAATAATTTAAATGAATAATATGCTTATCAAAAGACTTGGAAAATATTGTGTATATTATCTAACAGTACATATCTTTGTTAGTCCAAGACTGAATCAAACTAATTATAATATAACAAATAAATTTAATTGATAATTAATATTAGCAATAATTTAAACGATATTTTATAAATTCTAAATCAAAATGGTCTGACAAAAATTATGTTGTAATTCAATTATATTCTATAGTGGTTACAAATAAAATCTATTTTCTAACCATAATTTATCAAAATAAAACAAAATAAAACCTTTGAAAGTAGGGATGTGGGTTTACAATTCTACCCACCTTAAAAATATTTCGTCTCAAAAATTGCAAAGAGTACGATTAGGCACTACTATGAAGAATAATCAAGAAACCAAAATATTTAATTGATATGAATAAACGATAAATGGTATAATCAAGGGAGTGTTATGATTCTTGATCTAATTAGTCACGCATAATCATGGATATGATCAAAATGATAAAGATAATAGACAAAAGGGAGAGTGCGATTTGGCACGATCAATATTCGGTCAAATGGTCTAGTTAACAAGCAAATATTTTTAAGATCGATCAAGATTGAAACGGTTGGGCACGACCAATCTATGGTTAGCATGGTTGAGTAATTACTAGCTTTTTATGGAATGACCAAAGTTCTCAATGAAACCCAAACAGGATTTTAGTCGTATTTAAGATGCAGTCACTATCAAGGCTAATCGTGCAAGTCATCCAAGCAGGGTAAAAATAGGAAGTCGGCACGAGCATGATCATAATCTAAATAGTCATGATCATAGTTGGAATGAAAGTATAACCTTAGCTATGATTTAGTCTTGATAAAATGGTTTAAGATCGATCAAAATTGAAATAATCTTGGTACGAACAACCAGTTGAACAAAATTATTTAGGCACGATCATGGAATTGAATTCTAGGATGATAGACGATTTGGCACGATCAAAATAGAATCGAATAGTTTGGTCGTGATCAAAAAGTATTTAAGGATGATCCAATCGAAATCGTTCTAACACGAACGATTGTGTAGGCATGATCATAGAATCAAACCTAGGAAAAGATACGAATTGACTTGAACAAAATATACTAAAGGAGTCTAGTCATGATCAAAATTGTTCACGGATGACCAAATCCAAAAATACTTAAAATATTTATCCACAATTATTTAGGCACGAGTCTAGAATCAAAATCTAGGTAGGTTTAAGAATCCAGTCGAAATTGTATTAAAAGATGACAATCTGAAAAATAGAAGGATAAGGAAGGAAGGAAGAATTTCTGGTTTATTGAGAAGGTTGTGACTAGGAATAAACACCAATAAATTGGAAAACTTAATAGTTATATGCCAATAAGACGTTGTCTCTATGGTATTCGAAACTCGTAAACATGATCGAAGTTATTTTACCTGAGAATTTATGCCTCGCCAGTGTACAGCTAGCTGCAATAAACTCTTGATTCCACGACTCAAGCAAGGATACGGTAACGAATACCCTATCAAATCTATCCAATCTGGACATAACAACTTAAATACGAAGATAGGACGACCAGGATATAGCTTTGACAATATTTGATAACTTATACTTACTCGAGATTACTTCAACTTAGGGATCATGCCTCGCCAGTGCGCTGCTGGTTACAGTAAACCCACAGTCTCCATAAGTCAAATAAGTGGTGACAGTGCGCGGCTGTCTGCCATCATAAGTCATCAAAATTATTTCAACTATATCCTCCAAGAATATCAAAGGAGTTTAAAAATATCATACAAATTGATAAAGATAGAAAAAGTACAAGTATATGTTCTTCAAGTATAAGATTCAGCTCCTTGAAAAGAAAACAATTGATTAGGAAGGATGATGATCGAAGTTGAAATAAGTAAGTCAAAAAAAATCTTTTAATCCTTATTTCACGGGTATTCAATACTCAATGATTAAGCGAAAAACTTTTGAATCTTAAAAACTTAACTCGAGATTAGTAGACAAATGAGGGAAAAGTTATTTTTAAAAAAAAATAATTCCTTAGGTCCAAGGAAAAGAATATAAGTGATAAGAACTTCTGATTTGGCGATATTTAGAAAAGACATAAGATAAAGTTGTACAAATGATCATGGTTAGGGAAAAAAATGACGGAAGGCAAAAGAAATGTAAACTTAAATTCATATTCCTTTAATATTCAAGGTTGAGGAAAAATATGTATAAGGCACTATGTCTCCCTATTATGAATATACTTATACACAAGTATATATGTATAACCTATGTGAATCCCAAAATACATTCTAAGGAAAGATTATCCTATTTCCAAGAAAATATAAATTTAAATATCAATAATACATATATTATATTCAATATATAATTTATAGAAATTATTTCCAATACTAGAAATGGACTACCAAAATATATATATACACACACCTATATATCTACATGGACGACGTTGGTCGCACTATATGACCACCAGGACTTGGGTTGAGTTCGGGCTAATTTGGAACAACCGGGTCTTCTAAATGCCAATAATATTAATAATAAATCATTAAATTATTCCTAGGGTTATGTCACGATTTGGCCTGGTTTTCCTAGTTAGAATACATCTATGGTTCAGCCTTCTATACCATGGCTAGAACACTAGTCAAAGCACTCGACCACACTCTCAGTGCCAAAATTCTTGGTTATCTTGCACTCCAAAACTTAACCGTGACTAAGACCTTCTATAATAAATATTTATAAAATTCTTAAAATCACATTTAAATCAAATAAATAAATAAAAAGATATTTCTAAACTTTCGGGAAGATGTTATGAATCTACTCTCCTGAGAAATATCGTCGAATAAAAATATGATAGTGTACCTATAAAACCTTCCAGGTCATCTAAATTGAGTAAATTATATGGCCTAATCCTTAATTACCCAATAATCAAATTAATAAGGGACTCCTATTCCTAGTCATTCTCGTAAATTAATTCAATCCTAATTGTGAATGAGCATTTCCTAGTCGCAGGCTCGCAATAGTACAACTAACTTAAGTACTATCACGAATTTGCAATCTTTTACGCGATCTGACCTGCATGGGCTACCATAAAAGCTTGTCACGACCCGCACCCGCTTTTTTGGATACGAGACGTGTCCAAGCCAGC